>LR750120.1:731208-753612 GCA_902729485.2 Mus minutoides
GTGTGTGTGTGTGTGTGTGTGTGTGTGTGTGTGTGTGTGTTTCTATGTATGTCAGTGTATGTACAGGTATCAGCAGAGAGGTCACAGACCAACCATGGATAATATTCCTTAAGAGGTGTCCACTTTGTTTCTCTGAGACAGAGTTTCTCCCTGGGGTCTGGAATTCACAGGCTATTGAGCTCCAGGGATCTATTAATACCCACCCCATATGTTTGGATGTAGCCACCAAGCCTAGCTCTTTACATGGGTTCTGAGACTGGATGCTTATATGTTGGAGTGTGTTCCTAGCTGGGCTTTCTCCCTATCTCAAAATCGTTCTAAATTAATGAGATGCTTTTCTGTCTATCTCTGTTTTTCTTTCAGACAGATGCTGGGCATACGTCAACAGGCAGTCTTTCCTCTCATGGGAATCACATTGAAGGTATGTATTTCTATTCTAGTAATGTCATTACTCAGTCCTTCAAACATCTCCTCTATTAGAGCTGTCTCCAGATCTCCAGAATTCTGTTTTATGCTGCATTTCTACTAATAACCTACACTGTGACTCAACCCAGATTGCAGCAATTTGGGTTTTTTTGTTTAGCTTTTGGGTCAGCATTTTTATTCCTTATCATATGTGTGCCTTGAGTAGTCTTCCCACCCACATCTCCTGGGCACAGGGATTAAAAGGGTGAGCTACTGTGCTCCAGTGATTTTGTAGTCTTAAAAAAAAAATCCATCACTCAGGAGAATGCAATCTATAACCCACAGTTTTGCAGTTGAACATTCCTGTGCCCAGAATATAGCTCTTAAGAAGGAACTTAAAAAAATGGATTTTGTAGCTGGCAAGATGACAAAATTATTAAGAACAGTGGCTGCTCTTCCAAAGGACCTGGGTTCAATTTGCAGCACCCACTTGGCAGCTCACGACTGTCTGTAATACCAGGGGATCCTGATGGAAATATAAATAAAAATAAATAAATCATTAAAAAAGATAAGAGGCAGGCAGTGTGTGATTTAAATGCTCTTAAATCCCAGCACGTGGCAGAGGCAGGTGGATCTCTATGAGTTCAAGGACAGCCTGGTCTACAGAGTAAGTTCCAGGACAGTCATAGCTACACAGTAAAACTATTTCTAAAAATAAACACAAAACCAAGATAATAAGTAAAATAAAATAAAATAAAATAAAATAAATGTTTTTGAATAATAGACATACCATGGGGAATAATGTGGCTTTAAAGATCCTTGCTTTGTAGGAGGCACTGTTTATGGAAGTGCAAGACCTGGTGTGTTCATGAAAAACATCTTCTCATATTCTGCTTTTTTTCCCCCCATCAAAACCGCAGACCTCACACAGGTTGTGTTTTTAGCAGCATGTTTATTTGTAAACTCTAATCTTGAGAGTTGCCAAGTAGCTTTCTGATGGTAAGTAACTATATGCTGACTTCTGTGCCCTGGGATGACCCTCAGCAACAGATATGTACTAATGCTAGAGAATTCCTTTCTCTGAATCCTTCCAGGATCACCAAGCTTGCTTTTGTTACCATTGAAAATATGTGTTACATTATCTGTATTTACAAGAGCCTGCATGGTGATTAGGTTTTAGAAGAATTTGTGTGTATATATATATATATATATATATATATATATATAGAGAGAGAGAGAGAGAGAGAGAGAGAGAGAGAGAGAGCGTTAAACCTCTCTTAAGAAAGAACACTCAACACTCCCTGTTAGGACTCCTTTGGCCAGGCTGTGGAGCAGCCTCTGCAGGAGGATTCCTGCTGGTGTCCATATCAGGGCTAAAGGAAAAATGTAGCCATCAGTCTGAACAACGGAGGATTACCTTTTCTGTCTTCTAGAGAGATTCAAGGTATTGATCCAGGTCTGGAGGGCCCTTTGCTTTGTTTACCAATGAATTTTAAACAGAAGGCATCATGGTGATTCAAAGGCCAATGAATTACAAGGAGCCAGGCATTTGGACCAATGTCAGGTGTAGGAAGGTTTCCAAGTTTACGACAGTGGAGCCTGCTCTTTACGACTCTGGGCAGCTCTACTCCACAGTGCAATTCAATGTCAGTGCTTTCTTTAAATTGAATACTCTGTGGGTAGATATGGATCGCCTCTCCCATCTGTCCACCTATTCTTCTTCGGTGTTGCTTCTGCCGCAGAATACTGACTTCCAGGCAGCTAGGATGAGGGTCTTAAAGCCCACACCCACAGTAGCACACCTTCTCCAAACAGGGTCACATCTTCTAATAGTGCCACTCCCTGGGCCGTGATACAAATCACCACAGGAGGGGGTCATAAGACCCCGAAGTGTATAACTTTATCTTCTCATAAAGTTTAAATATCTCTTCATTGCTCAAGTGTATACTTCTTGAAAAGAAAAAAACCAGATGTAGGTAAATGAGCTTATTATTATTTTTTTTTATTCCACATCAACAAATATTCTCTTGGTTTCAAAGCAATGGGGTGTCTGTTCCCTTAGAGTAGCAGGATCACAGTAATTGAAAATGAAGTATGATTTGGTTTGCTAGAATATAAATTTTCAGGATGCATCTTTCAGCAAAAAAGAGACAGATTGTTATTAATAACATTTGTAATAATGAGTAGTATTTAGGATGAGACTCTAAGGTTGGAAAGAATCCTTGAGGGTATAAGTTATAGCCACTCAATACTTGAATCCTCTCGTTCAACCCCTCAAGGGTCATCCAAGCTGTGCTTAACCACCTTTGGCTATCTGGAAACTCACTGACATTATTTCTTCAACAAATAACAACTGTCATGGTTCAGATGATCAGAGTCTTAATTTATCATCATAACGTGTCTAATTGCATTATAATTATCTATTACTGAGATAGGAATTTACTATGATATAAAAAAAATCCCTTAAATCAATCACACTTGAACCACAGCATCTTCATTTGCATCAGACATCTTTAATTGGAGAGGACTGACAGAATTGAGACCAAAGTGTTGAAAGAGACCTTGAGGCATCTTGGGGCCTAATGTGTCACTTTCAGCAGGTTAGGTGCCATGATGGCCCTTTTGTAGATGCTAAAGGAGGCTCCTTTGAAAGGGAGAGCTGTGGAGTTGGAGCAAGAGCCTCCTTTTAGGGGCCTGGGGAAATGGCTCAGTCAGTAAAGTTTCTTGCCACACAAGCCTGAGGATCTGATTTCAGACCCCATGTAAAGAGGGGAGAAAAACAGTCGAGCATGATAGCTTGTCTGTTGAACGAGAGCTTAGCCAGCAAGAGGGAGGACGGAAGAATCAAAGGGAAACTTTGTGCGTTTGACAGTGGAGCTTGGAGCCAGCTCTGCGTGAGTGGACCCAGCCTGGAAGCCTGCCATCTCAGTTCCTCAGAGATAAAGATGATGATAGTGAGCAAGGTAGAGGATTGTTGGGTTTCAAGAATTTCTACGGTATGATGGTTTTTATCCTCTTCCCCAATCCAAGAAACAAAACAAAGTCCAACCGCTTTGTAAACTAACCGTCAAGTCCGAGTGCTGAGTCTTTACTGGAATTTATTAGATATGAAACTAGCGTGGCTTCGCTTGAGGGGAGGCTGCATTGGTATCTGATGGTGGAAAGGTGAATGTTCCAGTCGGGGAGAAATATACGAATGGACGCACAGCAGTCCTAAAGGGGACAGGATTCCAGAGTTGTGCATGATCTTGTCTGTGCACTCTCTGTCAGACCAGGGCTTCTTGACGCTAAAGCTACAGGGATGAAGGAGAGGCCAGCATTGCCCCTTTCCTGGCACAAGACCACGGTCACAAAACCCAGTAAAAACCAATTCAGTTAATTGAAAACACTGTTTATGAGAATGATTATGAATATTCTTTCTCTAGAATTAGGAAGAAAGAAAGAAAGAAAAAGGACTCCATTTTTTTAAAGGGGTATTTCAACAGTTCTTCAGTTAGATTAGATTTCTCCCAAGCTTAGGGCGTTAGTGTCTCCTTGAATTGTGCTTTGCTCCTTTTTCTTAAGATTATGACATGTTAAATGCTGATTTACGCATTTCTGTAATTAGATGTAGAGATTAGAATCCCCTTTATCTTACTCTGCAGTTTTCCTTTATGGGAAATTATGAAAAAATAATAGGTAAAAAGTTCAGAATGGGAGAAAGAATAAACAGAATGCTGAATGGATAATAAAATATTTAGTGCTTTTCAATTAACTGTTCTCACGATTAGTACACTAGTATATTATATCATAAAAATCATGTCTATTAATTTTTTGCAGCCATTATCTTGACTGTGATTTACTCCCTTCAAATCATTAACAATGCCATTAAAAAGGTGGGTGGAGATGAATGTCCTGGAGAGAGTTCAGGGATGTAATAGGATTATTGTTCAGGGTCACATGGAGATTGAAGAGCAGAGAACGGAGGGGAAGGGATGGGAGAGAGAGGTACTGAGAACGGGGAGAAGATGGAGGAGGAGGAGGATGCTCACGGCCCCATGGTGCAGAGTCAAGTCTGTCCCTTCATGAGAATGGGGGGGGGGAAGGGGCCTTCGCTGAGGCAACACTGCTTCAAGTGGAAGAAGATGCTGTGTATAAAAAGCTCAGTGACTTGAGGGTATGGGCTTTTCTTGCAGTAGAAGCTCATTGCTCAGGGAGGGGAAGAGAAATCTACTTAAGGAGGAGAGTTCTTAGGGTTCCACCCTGGGCCAGTGAGGTGTTTATATTCTAGGTAATGCTCATGGTTCAATGTCAGCACTGCTATCCAGCCAAAAAAAGAACCCTGACTCTTTAGAAATAGTACTCTTTCTGGGAAAGTGAGGTAAGCCACATAAACAGAGGAGACCGGAGCACTCACGGTGTTGTAGCTGTGCTGTGTGCTGATAACCTGCAGACCCTATCTCTTCACGTCTTCTCCCTTTGGCTAAACAGCTAGCCAGTCTTCAAGGCCGATGCATCATTAACATCCCATATGTATTTGACCTATGAATGGCGAACTAGGTTTATTACTAGAGAGAACAATGGTTTGGTTATTGTTCTTTGGTTTTCTGCTCTTCTCGCTAGCACTGGCACAACAATAAGGCCTCGGTGAGAACAGAGCCAGTTTGAATACCAGGTCTGAGGTCTTGATTTCCTGTCTTAGCTGCTGTGGGTGTATTTAGAGATGACCAAGGAGTGTTCTCTCCAAATACCATACATTTCGATGGCAGTAGGTGTCTCTAGTTCTAAACTTTTAAATAAGACTTCCCCGTGAAAGCTGGCTCCGGGATCCATCTTCATAGGCTGGAAATAGAAAAGTGAAACCGACTAATCCATCAGATCGACTAATCCATCAGATCGAATTTCTAGCAGCCTAGTTTGCTTGTGAGAATCATTTTTGGCTTGGACATTTTAACCAGGAAACATAACATTTCTCTATCCTATTAATACCAGCTGTGGGTAGTTGGTCAGCATTGATATTCACTGCCAGATGTCAGCTGAAACCTCAAAAAAAATCTCCTTTAAAAGAAGTTGTAATGCCAACATTTTATAAACCAGAGACCATGTGTTTTATTATTATTTTTCTAGACCTGCATTCCTGATAATAATTTCAATTATGAAACCTTATGATATGAAGACACATATTTGTTTATGCAGATATTAAGTGTATGTAGAAACATTAAAGATAGTATCTAGTATCTATGCATCCCTTTAATTACTATGAACTTAGCCATGTAAGTGGATAAATGGGTTATGTCCTAACATCATACATTGCTACCACTTTCTTGATCATTTTGGTTCTTTCCAGTGGAGTCAAATCATGTCCATTGTTTCGCTTTACTTAGAATCAATAATGAATGACTTTGTATTGTCATGTTTTGACCATTGGTACAACTCAGCTTAAATGATGGAGGCCTAAAGGCCCATCTTGCTTTTCTTATATACCTATTTTTGTTGTTTGCTTGTTTGTTTTGAGACAAGAGTTTCTCTCAGTAGCTCTGGCTGTCCTGGAACTCACTCTGTAAACCAGGCTGGCCTTGAACTCAGAGATTTGCCTGCTTCTGCCTCCTGAGTGCTGGGAATAAAGGTGTGCATCATCACTGCCTGGCTATTTACCTATTCTTTTAAAACCATGTTAAAGATTAAACTATAATTACATCACTTCCCCTTTCTTTTTCCTCCCTCCAATCCCTCTCTCTATATCTATTCTTAAAATGGTAAAAGATCTTTCTAGAAATGGGAAGTCGTCTTAGTGGGAACTGAGCAGGCTGCCATTAGACCAATCGTAAGACATGTTCACAAGAGTAAATGCTTCAGGAAATCAGATCCTACCATGTCCAGAGCGAGGAATTCTCAAAAATCTTTATTGCTGGAGCCGCTGGGCATTTGTGAAGCATCGCCTGCCTCAGTGGCTGCCAACCAGGGGCTCCCACCTCAGCTGGGCACTGGGACTTTCAGCATAAGAATTGCTGATCCCTAACACTGAAGATTCTGACCTTGTCCTTTTGGGCTGCCATTGGAGCAGCAAAATCTCTCGTGTGTGTGTGTGTGTGTGTGTGTGTGTGTGTGTGTGTGTGTGTGTGTGTGTGTTTGTCTGAGACATGGTCTGGCTCTGTAGCTGAGGCTGGTCTTGAACTTGTGTTCTTATGCATCAGCTTCCTGGGTGCTGGCATTCCAGCCCATGCTATCACACACTGCTGCCTTTGCATTTTTAAAAGATTTGTGCACGATTATTTTGGTATTTAGAGAGAGTTTATTAATAGTACCTTATTTGTATCAGGTAGGAGACTACAATGAGGGAGGAGGGCAGTCAGAATTGCGCAGACAAGTATGTCTTATTTCAAGACATGAACAAGTTCCTTCTCTCATTTTCTTTTCTCCCCTCCCTCCCTCCCTCCCTCCCTCCCTCCCTCCTTTCTTTCTTTTTGGAGGGAGGAGGCAGGGCCACACTATGTAGGTTTAAATGGCCTGGACTTTGCTATGTAGATCAGGCTGGCCTGGAAACTCACAGAGATACATCCACCTCTGTCTCCTGAGTGCTGGGATTAAAGGTGAACATTATCACAGCCAGTCACAAGCTTTTTCCTTCTCAGAAACACCCCCCTCCCTTCCTGAATGATGTGTAAACACTGTGTGGACCCTGTTTTCATCACATCCCAGGAAACCGCAGCACTCTATTCCGACCATTTCTAGGACAGAGTCCCACACCAAAAGCTACAGTGCTTTCCCTGAGAGACCAGTTTTCTTTATGGGACACAGCCTTCAGTTAGGTGAAGGGGGGTGGGGGCACAATAGGCAACATACGGGGTGGGGTTGGGAGCCGAAATCAGCAACTCAGAACCAGATAGACTGATTTCGAGGGGGCCCTGGTGAGCCTTATGATTTTCTCAACCAGCACCCCCTTTCCGTTTCTGCAGCTCCCCACAACCACAGATCTGAGCAGCGTGGGAAGACAAAGACAGCTGTGCCCGCTGGCGGCCTCAGATGTTCCCACAGCAGCGCTACACTGCAGGGTCCCCAGGGTCATCAAATATGCAGAAGGATGTTGGAGTCCTTTGTATCACAGCCAGAAATGCCATGTGCTCGGCGTTGGATCGCACTGGGCTCTTGTTCCTGCCAGGAGAAGATTGTGAGAAAGGGGAAATGGCTCTTTTATCAAACTGTTTGCCGATAGCAGATTACGGGTGTCTTTGTGCGTTATAGAATGACAGATTTTCCAGGTTCTCGTTGAAGAAAAATGGCTAACCGAGAACTGTACTGGAATAAGAGCCCGTCCTTTCCAGAAGAAAATCACTGTCCTTAGTTCTCACCGTAATCCGTTTTAAAAGGCTACGGCCTGCCTATCCTCCTTGAGAAGAGCCAGCTTCAGCCCACACCGCAAAGCCTGCTGGGTAGTTAGATGCTTTTAGTTCATTAGCTGGGTGGGGGGAGGGGGGCGGGGGGGGGGACTAGAGCTGCCTTGAAACTCCCTAGTGGCTGGGGATGGCCGGAAATGCCACTGGGTGGAAGAGCGCATGGCCACACAGCAGAGGCCTCCTCCATTTGCCTCCAGATGGTAGACTTCTTTCAGAGGGAGATATACAGCTTTCGTAACCGAGAACTGGAATATCCATCTTGGGTGACATTTTTTCTTCTTCTATTTAAACCGTTTTTTCCTAACACAGCTAAGCGTACCGTGGTTTGGGAGCTTTGTCTTTTCTGAATGACTGGAAAGGTTCACAGGAACGTAATACTACTTCACTGGTCAGTGTAGGCCAATGGGAAGAATACGTGGGTTTCCATACCAGCGGTCCTTGGTCCAGTTTAAGCAAACATTTCCTAAGTGACAGGGATGAGAGAATAGGAATTTGCTTAATAAATTTGCCAATGAAAATGCAGGGTGTAGTGGTCTGTCTCTTATTAGAACTGGTATTAAACTGTCTAAGTAAAACTGAAGAAGAGGAGGAAAAGAGGAAGGAATGAAGGAAGGAACAGCATCAGATAAATGGAAACTGTAAAAGTTTAGAAGGCTGGTTATATGCAGTACTAGGGCAAACTCACAGCACAAGCCAGGACCTGTTATTTACAACACAACTTAAGATATAACAAATTGTGACCAAGATTCACGTCTTGGAACAAGCAGGTCATCAGCTGTCTTTTTCACACTGGTCAACGGAACATGTCCTCTGCCCAGGAGGTGGTAAAAATGGAGCCCTCTATGATTCTGAGGTGGTTCGCTGCTTTCATTAACTCTAGGCTGTAGCTTCGATGGTTGCTGGCCTGAAAGGCAGGCTGAGTACATGTGTGGATTTAGACTGAGGACATCCTTAAGGCTTCAGTCCCACGGAGGGAGAGATTCCGACTCTAATGAGCTGAGCGACCTTGACCCAGCCCTTCAGCATTGTGGGCCTTCCTTTTCTCAGCCAGGAAACAGATCTCCTCAGGGAGTAATGGGAAACTGAACTGTTCTCAGTGTCTGAGAAGATGTAAAGAAACCATGTTAGTTTCTAGTAAGACTATTTCTTAAAAAAAAAAAGAAATTCATGTAGTGAGCAAAGTCCTTTCTCATTATTTCGTTTTATGTAACGTTAGGTCTATGAGTTGTACACAGCGTTAGGTCTCACTGGGAGGTTCCCGTGTGTGTGTGTGTGTGTGTGTGTGTGTGTGTGTGTGTGTGTGTTTTACTTGGTCTCACACTTTGTCCCCCCCACCCCCATTCTCACTCTCCTTACCCACCCCATCCCCACCATGGCCGTCCCACTGATGTCAGACTTTTATTTTCAGGACGTGTCTGTTTATTTCTTTTCTCTTCAGAGTCCACATATTACAGACAACAAGCAATACTATTTGTTCTGTGTCTGGCCGGTTTTGCTCTGGATAATTTCAGGTTCCACCTCTTTCCCTGCAAAAGTGTGATTTCATCCTCTGTGGCTAAGCAAACTCTGCTGCTACGTGTACCAGATTTCCTTCATTTATTCACCTGTTGCTGACACCTAGGGTGGCTTCATATTTTGGTTATCATGAATAGAGCATGTAGTAAGCATGGATAGGCAGACATCTCTTTTATATCCCAAGTTTATTTCCTTTACCTCCAACAGTGGTATATGTGTTCTGTTTTTAGGTTTTTGAGAAACCACCGTAATGGTTTCCATAGTAGCTGTGCTAACTAATATTCTTTTTTTAAAGATTTATTTATTTATTTAATGTAGATGAGCACACTGTAGCTGTCTTTCAACACGCCAGAAGAGGGTGTCAGTTCTCATTATGGGTGATTGTGAGCCACTATGTGGTTGCTGGGAATTGAACTCAGCACCTACGGAAGAGCAGTCAGTGCTCTTACCCGCTGAGCCATCTCACCATCCCTAATTAATATTCTTACCAGCAATGTTTAGTTCTTTCTCTACCGTGTCACAAGCATTGTTATTTTTAGTAGGTGGAATCCTATAAAAACATATATATATATATATATATATATATATATATATATATATATATATATATATAAAATACTTTTTAGTCAAGAGTTGGGAAATGCTCCAGATTCTTGATTAAGCCACAACATGGCCCTGAGCTCCAAATAAAACTGAGAAACCCCAAACAGCTCTTTGCTCTGAACTGAGAGTGGAGAACACTGCAGGCAGACAGGGTTCAGCCTTCAAGGAAGTGGGGTTCTCACTATTAGTTCTTCACCAGCTGCTCCCCATGCATTGGCTTATCTAATCCTCAAACCTGTGCAAGGTGGTGGTGGGGAGGTGGTCAATATCCACCTTAGGGAAGAGGAATCCGAAACACAAAGGTAACACTTGATTAAACTCATTATGTGCTGCGGCATGACTAATGGTCTGGGTTATAAGGATTTGGATTCCCAGCGTGATGTGGCCATTGATTCCACAGTAATGAGAAAGGTAGATAAGGAGAGCAACTCTAGGCTTCTTTTATTCTCCAAGGATGAGATCAGAGGCTCTGGACTAGGGATCCTTGTTTCAGGAAGTCCTCTAGAAATGAGCACCTATGTGATCTTGCTTAAGCCATTCTATCTTGTTTTTTAAAGATACATTTTATTTTTAGCTGTGTGCATGTGTGTATCTGTGTAGGGGGGTCTGTGTGCACGAGTGCAGGTGTCTGTAGATGCTGGGGGTATCAGATTCCCTTGGAGCTCCAGCTACAGGTGGTTGTGAGTTGCTTGATGTGGGTGTTTGGAACCAAACTCTGGTCCTCTGAAAGATCAGGCGTGCTATTAACCCTTGCTGTCTCTCTAGCCTCTTCCTCTGTTTTGAGTGATAACCTCCACATCTGTAAAATGAGGTATTCCTGCTCCTTATAGGACAGAGAGGATACTGAATAATGATTGATCTGCAAGTGCTAGAGTCACATGGAAGATTGAAGGAGGGTGACAGTGACACCTCATCTGTTTAACAAGCATCCACCGTGTAGAGGTGAAGAGACATAAAAGTCCTATGTTAGTCCTTATGATCTGTACCGTGACTTGCCTGCTTTATTCTTTGCTTGGGTGTTCTTGACATATAACAATATCTCTAAAAGAACAAATTGTTTGTCTGTGTACATACACATGTGCATGTGTGGGTATGTCTGCCTGTGCACAAATATGGAGGCCAGAAAACAACACTGTAAGTTTTATCTCCTGTAATTCACTGCCTATTCCTTTGAGAGAGAGAGAGAGGGAGAGAGAGAGAGAGAGAGAGAGAGAGAGAGAGAGAGAGAGAGAGAGAGTCCTTGCCTAAATCCAGGGTTTTTCACTTTCTCAGCTATGCTAGAAGCAAGCAAGCTCTAGAGATCCTTTAGTCTGTGCTCCACACTGAAAACTGGAGTTACAGGCATGCGCTGGATGCCTGACTTATCATGTGCATACTGGGATATGACCTTGGTCCTCATGATTGTATCACAGTGCTCTTAACTGCTGAGCAATCTCTCTAGCCCCAATCATCATCATCATCATCATCATCATCATCATCATCATCATCATCATCATCACTATCACCATGTAGACAAGGACCTAAGTTTATCTCTAACCTAGTTCTCCCCATTTTTCAGGCCAAGTGTCTCCATCCAAGGCTTCTAGTCCATTATCTCATGATTGTCATGGTTTCATTGTTGTTCAGTCCTTGGCACAGTGTGGAGATCTGTGACTGTTTAGGTGACCAGTATGAACCCTGGCCAAAGGTCTTTTCTACCTAGTGAGCAGAGCCAATTGATCCTCTTGTGCAGGAGCTTTCTGGTTTGTGCAAAACCCTGGAGCAGATTGTGAGAGGCACATGTTCATTGTAATAGCTGGGTGTATTCTGATTGTGTGAGATGAGGCAGGCGGGATGGGAAGGTGGGCTGGTTTCTTATGCTTACATATGGAGTACATGGTCCTGTTTCAGAAGACATGCCCTCAGCTTTCTATGTGATGAATTATATCCACACGAAACCTGGCATCTCGGGTCATAGGTGAAAAACTAATTAATGCCAACCCAGTATTAGAGAATTTACATTGAATGTGGAAGGCAGAGTCCCTTGCTTGATGTATAAAATATCCTTAGTGTTTCATTTGTATACTAGGTCAGTAACAACAGATATATCACATCAGGCTGGTACACCAAAGCTCAGATGGAGGAAGAGCCAGGAGGTGCTGGGATGCAGAGGGGTAGATATGTGGATATGTGGATAAAAGATTTTAAGAAGGGGTAGTTAAAATAGAGTGCACCAAAATCCAATAACTCAGAACATAGATCTCTTTCAAATGAACATGGGCATGAAAAGAAAAAGTCAGAAATATATCTACTTTGAGACACAACATTAAGTAGTTTTAAAAGGGTGTGATGCATTAGATGGGATATATTTCAATAGAAGAGCATTTACCCAGGTTGCCCAAAGCCCTAGGTCCCACTTCTAGCACCATACCAACCCACCTAGCCAGCCAGCCAGCCAGCCACCCAGTAAGGTACACTGTAATAGGTGGTCTGGAGGGAGCCTAATACCATTCCATTCATAGTAATTTTAATTTTTTGTTTGGTTTTTTTTTTTTTTGACAGGGTTTTTCTGTGTAGCCCTGGCTGTCCTGGAACTCACTCTGTAGACCAAGCTGGCATCGAACTCAGAAATCCACCTGCTTCTGCCTCCCAAGTGCTGTGATTAAAGGCGTGCGCCACCACTGCCCGGCAGTAATTTTCATTTAATGATGGCATTTTGTGACTCTGTTTAGATGCACATTTTGTTGCAGATCTTAAGAATTTATTGGTTTATTTGCTATTGCCTGTGGGTCTAGAAAACACTGCCATGTTCTCCATCTTTGAATGTCTTTAACATTGTGTTTGTCTCTTTATACAGTTTGAAAGATTTGTCACCATTTCCTTGCTTGTCATGTTATTGGGAGAAAACTCACCTTTATACTAAGTTCAAACATTTCAGATCTACAGAAAAGTTCAGTTTTAAGTGATTCTGGCATTTACAAGATGTGGAATTTTGGAGTCTAGCTTTGTCCAGGTACTTGGGAAAAATGAAGTTTGTGTTCAGAGAGGAGCAGCCATTAAAGAGTGCCTCTCTGAAGGTGAGAATATCCAAAAGAATACCCAGACGGGTCCTGGTGATAGTAGAAAAAGCTCCAAAGCAGGGACGGGAGGCCCAGGCAAAACCAAACCAAACCAAACCAAACCAAACCAAACCAAACCAAACCAAACCAAACCAAACCAAACCAAACCAAACCACTGGGTGCTTCTGATATCACAGCTGACAGTTCTCCTTCCTGACTGAGAAGTGAATTAATCTTCATACTGAGGATGGCTTGCTTTTCTTTGCCAGCAACGTCAGTCCAACCCACCTTGGCTCCATGAAGACTTCTTTTTCTACATCTGTTTCAGAGATGATGATGTCTACAGTCTGGGAAGCTGCTGTCCCTGAGGTGTGTAAGGGTTCCCTTCTTCAAAGAGAGGTGGCACCCCCTTACCTCCACCTCCTCATTCAGGCTCAAACACTTTTTCCCTCTTTGATGACCTGCAGGGGGGATAGCAGACAGCCTCTGGTAGGCTTCCTTCTTCTTCTACCCCCCCCCCCCCACTTGCTTTTTGTTCTTACTCTCTGTTAGCCTTCTTGATTCCCAACCTCCGTCACATTCAAAGATTGTTTTTGTTTTTTTTAATTGCTTTTATAACTGTCCAAAGGGTTCCAAACCTCAAAAATCCCTCCCTTTTACTGTTTTTTTGGGGTGGGGTGGGGTGGGGGGGTAGATGAAAGGAATTAAAATGTGTGTGTGTGTGTGTGTGTGTGACAAGAATCACATCAATAAAAGAGGAGACCACCAAGCTGAACAAAATGTGGGATGTTTGGAAAGTTACTTTCTTTCCCCCAAGCCTGTTTCTTTCGAGGTGAGCTGAGTAATTATTTGTATGCAACACGTGGAAAAGTAAATTAATGCAGTGTGCATACAAGTACCGGGCACTTCAGCAACTATCTACTGTTTCTTTTTATGTCTGTTTTTCTTAGCTTTGTGAGGCCTCGAGCCAAGTATTGTGTTTCCTGTAACTCATAATGGAATATTTATTGAGCACTCAAAAATACTACTGAACGAGAGAATCTATTCTATGTTAATACCACAGACATAAAAATAGCACTTTCTTTCTTTTGACTTTACCTTTATTCTGGGGCGCTTGATTATTTTATTCACCCTTGATAATTCTATTTTACAGCTTCCATTTCTCTTATATCACATAAAAGTAATATCTTGTAGGAATTGCTGTAATTGAAGGTTAGTTGCCCATCCAGTTATGGACCTCATTTAAATATACACTTGATTGTTACTTTGACTCAAACCAGCTTCATTCATATCGGTGTAGTAAAAGTAACACTGCATACGTGTCGTCAAAAAAGAGCCGAAGTATGTTCCTCATAGCGATTGCACCCTCAATAGGGAGACGGAGGCAGAAGCATCTGGGGAGTTAGTACCAGGGAGGAGCCAGCCAGCTAGGAGGATGCTGTGATAGCCTGATTCTGTCATAGCATCTTTGTGTAGTGTAGTTTACCCACACCACACCCACTCCAAGTCAGTAGGGAAAACCCAACTGTGACAGGCATAATAATAATCACTCCTAAGGATGTCTACAGCCAATCTCTGGAAACTGAACACATGCTGCTGTTACGTGCAAAAGGAGACTTTGTAGATGTGATCATGTCCTTACAATGAGAAAGTTTATTCTGGATTTTGCAGGGGAGCAGACACACAGCAGCATGTGAAGCACATGGCGTTATAGTCTTTGTAGCTGGAGGGGATTCCCCGCTACAAATCCCAGCCGTGAGGGGCCTCTTGAAGCTGGAAAAGGTAGAGAAGAGCCTTGTCTGGGTTTGCAGAAAGAACTATGGCTTTGTAAATATTTTGATCTTAGGTCATGAAATTTGTGCTCTGTTTATGAAACACACAACAGAAAAACCACTATACAGGGCAACGAGAGGGCGAAATTAAAGACAGCTCCAGGGTAGTTTAAATTTATATGTGCACTTAAAGAAGTCTATTATTTTCACTAATACTCTCCTTCCCTTTTCCCTTTTCCTTCTGCTTTTTTTTTTAACCAAAAGGATTTTTAAATTTGTATGTATGCCTGTGTGTCTACATGCTTGTAAGCTACACTTGTAAGCGCCCACAGAAGCCAGACGAGGGTGCCAGATCCCCTGGAGCTGGCATAGAGGCAGTTTGGAACCACCTGAATTGGGTTCTGGGAACAACGGGAACAGAATTCAGGTCTTCTGGAAGAGCAGCACATGTTCTGAACCTGGAGACCATTCCACCCCTAACCCCATTTTCACTCCTTTTATTCTTTTCTACAGAGTCTCACTCTACAGCCCAAGATAGTCTCAAACTTGAGATGTTACTACCTCAGCCTCCCAAGTGCTAGGATTACATCTGTTTTGTTGATTCCGCTGAAGAAATAAAAACCAGTATTTAAAGAACATCTGTTTGAAAGATGCCAAGTGTAAGTTTACATGGGCCTTAGCTTGGATACATGGAAAAGTTTACCTAAGGTTGAGTCAGACAAATGCAGCCAATATTGAATGAGCTTTTCCTCCTGGGGGGATCCTGAAATTGATTATAGTTCCAGATAGCTAATTCGTAAGCTGTCTAAGGGTATGGAGCAGGTGTACAAGCTCAGAGTTCCTCTGTGATTCTAGGTAGAGGGCATGGTGGCATGGCAGGTGGATTTCAGCAAGCGACCCTAGTGTGTGGTTTAGAAGGATGAATGGGAGGAGCTGGAGAGGAGCTGAGACAGAGGAAGGAAAGCCCTGGGGTGGATCTGGGCAAACCTGGGCAGTATTCCAGAGCTCCAGCAGTGGCTTCTGTCATCTGGGGTGCTCTCCTCACTTATTGCTGTCATAGCTGTATGGAGTTAGGGAACAGGAAAAGTTGCCTTAGAAGAGAGTTTTCTATCTGCCTCAATATACTTGCCTCTTCCAAACACACAGAGAAAAATATAGAGACAAAGAAGATAATTTTGCATTGTTCTGCCCAGCTCCTGGGCTTCTCCAGGGACAAAAGTGAGTCTGTATTTAAGCAGGAAGCAGATCAATGTGCTTAACGGGATCTGAAATAATTCCCGAGATAAATCTTTGAATGTCATTAGGATGTCATTACTGTGGCCTGGAAACATGTATGGGCAAGAATATCTGGTGTATATAAAGGCAGGTATTTAATGAGAATTACCAGACACTTAAAACAACCCAAGACAAAATGAAGGTATGAACTACATACAACCAGTAACTAAGTCCCCGAGAGCAGCAGAGCCTCCGGATGGTTGTTCTGCGTTTCTGCTGCAAAGCACTTGTCTGCAATATTTTAAAGACTTAATAGAATTTTATTTTAAAGCCATGGCATTAGCACAGTTAAGCCAATCAATGTTTTTTAATAGCCTTTTAAAGGTGCCGTTTTAATTGTGCTCGGTGGGAGGGAAAGGCACGGAAAGACTGGAAAAACATCTAAAAATGGCTTAGTCAGATCTTTGAAAAATATTTGCAAGTGCAAATTTCTGCCTTGGTTTGATTGCTGTAGAACTGGGGTTAAAGGGTAAGATCTGAAGGGCTTATTCCCCAGTGAAGAAAACAAAGACTTAACTCCTGGGTAGATCCACTCAGCTCTCAGCCTGGCAAGATGTTTTCTTTCAGAAGGGCATGAGATGTGCAACTTCTTTTTAACAGATAAATACCTTTATCCAGATCTTTCTCTGCTCTCTGGTACTCAGGAGACCCAGGGAACACACATCACACTCCTGCAAACACTTCTTTGCCTGAAGGTTTGCCAGGGGCTGTTTTAGTTTTGATAGTGAGAATGTGCCCAGACATCTGGATGAATAGCAAAACGTACCATTAACTTTTCCACTGGCTGTTGGCACAATGTCCACACCACCGGGGCTGCTACCATGGCCCAGTTCCCTTTCTTCATGACTTACTTTTGCATGGTGCTTTATTGCTTAAAGGATGATTTCATATATATTACACTGTTGGGAGCCCCAGGATAGCCGTGTGAGACGAGGAAGTTATTATTAGTTTCTGCTTTATAGATATAGAAAGCGAAGCTTGGAAATACAGAAAGGTTTACCCAGGGTCAGTTCAACAAATTCAACTAACATTTCACAAGTACTGGAGAATGCTTTAAACATCCCAGGGGGCTTTCAAAACTCATTCCCTTACAATCTTGCTAAGAACCCAGTAAGCCTTACACCTACCAAAGCTTCCCATGTCTCCAGCACCATTTCCTTAAAACTGTGCCATCTTTCACACGGCATATGGAATTACCTGAAGACTTTACCTCTTGACACTCTTTTAATGTAAGTGCTAGTTTGTATGGAGTTATAACTTAAAGACATGGTAATAGATAATTTTGCAGGATGGCATTAACTACGTGGACATTTGGTCTTGCCTTATGCTTTAGTTCTTTACTTCTTTAAAGGGAGTAATTCAGGCTTTGTTTTTTTCTTTTCAAGTATTTCACTGTAGTGTTTGATCCCACTACTGTGTAGTGGGGTATTGATCTGATGTGTTCCATCCTGGCCAGAGGTTATCAGTGTACACACGCCATGACACAGACTGAACAAGATGAAGAGAAAGGCTGGACACGAGGGCGAGTGACTTTGCTATGGATGCTCGTGGCTATACTGGGACCACTATTAGGAGGTTTTTTATGATTTTTGATTTAACTAGTCCCATTAGTGAGTGACGTGCTTGCTAGCTTAATGTTTTTGTTTGTAATTTTCTAAAGAAAAAAATTGTTTTTAAAACTACAAACTTCCTAAGTTAAGTAAGAGGTATAGGTCTCCTCTCCTATACTTTAGTGTTGATTTCTTGTCTTTAAGGAATAATATAGAAGGGGCCTTAGCAGTTAAGAGCACTTGCTACTCTTACAGAGGATATGGATTCTACTCCTACAACCACATGAGAGCTCATAAGCATCCGTAGCTCCAGCTCCAGGGTACCTGATACTCTTCTGGCTTCTGTGGGCACTAGGCAGGCACACATGCACACATGCAGACAAACACTCATGCACATAAAACAAAATAGATACTCGAAAATAATACAGAAAAACCAAGAAGTCAGATAGACTGCCAAGGACAGGACAGTATGGAGACCAAGGAAACAAGGTATGTTCAGCAGAAGAGTGGGGTGCAGTCACATGGAGCCAACCCGGTAGTGTAGGCGCAGCATCACAGACGTGACCTTGTCCCTTGCTCTGCTGCATGGTATTTAGCTTGTTGGGACCCAGTTTCTACATGGTAAACGTGAGCTGATAATGTCTATTTTAATTAATCTTTTAAAAAAAATTGGTGTGCGCATGCGCACACATGTGTGGAAGTCAGAAAACAACTAATAGATGTTGGTTCTCTCTTCCCACCATGTAGGTCCGGGGATTGAACACAGGTAGTCAGGATTGGCAGTAAGTGCCTTTATCGGCTGAGCCACCACACTGCTCCCCACCCCAAGCCAGTTGTCATTTACAATGATATAAAAAAGATGTTATGTGAAGGGATAAGTAGAGAAAAATAAAAGGTATGCAGAAGTCATCCAATAATGGTAACAGCTGCTATTACTGTTATTAGAGCTCTTACTGTCACAGAAATTAGGGGTGGCAGGAAAGGAGGAGACATTACCTCTGGACTGCCACCATCTTCATCCTAAGACATCCTGTCATGAACAACCTTGATCCACAAATCCCACGAGGGCCTCAAGTTTTCAGTTACGTTAGCTTGTAAGTATGGCGGGACTCCATTCGTGACATCCTTAGATGCCTTCTCCTGGAGCTTAGATTCCAGATATGGTTTTCAGCCACCGTGGGGAAATCTTTTAGTTTCCTAAACTTCATTTTGCCTGTGCTAGATGGAGAGTTTTATGTGTCAAACAAATCTAAGAGGTAGAACCATTTGAATCTCTGAATGACCCCCCTCTCGTGGCTCCTCTCTTTCCTTGCACCTACCCCTGACTAACACCCACCCACCTTCTCTGTTGTTCTTTTTGTAATTAATAACTCGATGTGGGGACTACACAGGTAGGAAGCCACTGCTTTTTTGTCTTCCTGCATCCAACGGACTTTTTTTTGAGCACCCTGGGCGTATTAGGAGGAGACCAAGTGCTATGGCTCTCCTAGGCTTCGCAGTGCATAGCAATGAATCATGGGTCCATGCAGAATCTGGCAGTATACGAACTCTGTAAGTGGAAACAGCAGGTCGGGGGCAAAAAGGCAAAGTCTGTCCTCATGTGATGAGAGGCACCGAACCTGGAAGGGTGCACTGCGGTCTGTGAACATCATTATTAGCAGGTTGGAGACATACTGGAGAGTGTTCAGAGAAAAGCAGCAAGGATGATAAACGGGCGGAAGGACTGATTTATGAAGACTCACACAACAAAATATGTATTCTTGGATCAACAAAGACTTCACAAGAAACATGATCGCTATCAAGGAGTCTCTGAAGGCATCGGAATACCCTGGAGGATTTCAGGGTTTCGTCTGATATTTGAAATGGTGACAGAGACTCAGTGGCTGGCAAATTCTACCTGTGGATCAGAGAATATGAAGCCAGCAAATCCATCTCTGTCTTACTGACAGAAAGCGGCTTCAAAGGGCAGCATCCTTCAGCTGTTCTCCCTCCCGTCTCTACTTCTGCGTGTGTAATTACGCAGAGCCACTTGTTTTGTGCGTATGCGCAGTGATTTTAATGCGTGTTTCCTATTTATATATACCTTCCCTCAAGATGTCAAGAGTGAAATATTCCATTTTTTTAAACCATCCACTTCAAAGGCCAGAAGATGAAAGCAGCTGAGTTCTGAACAAACTTAAAAAAGAAAAAAAAAATCAGTTTGCCTACTTAACCCTTGCTGAAGGTCATTGTCATCACGAAGGGTTCTATTCCTAGGAAAAGCCAAATGGGTGAGATAAGTCTATAAAACTATCCTTTCGTGCCATATTTAATAAAAGTTTTATAAACACACACTACTCCCAGATGATAGAGTACAAAGCTTTCAAAGGGTAAAAACTGAAATGCAGGCCAAATGCAAGTCCTGGCTGCTTAGTGTAGTCTATCTTCACTATGGGGTCAGTGCAAAATGAATAACTCCTATGGGTATGGACCTGAAATTTGTTTTCATAACCCTTAGCAGAGCTACATCTATAGACTGGCAAGACTTTGGTCACTCCGAGCGGCACCCCTTGTAAGTTCTGAGAGAAGCCACAGAGCCTGGTGGTCGCCTGGCATCCAGTCTGTTGGAGCATCTATCTGTGATGCATATTCCTTATATTCCTTTTATTTTTTATGATTCATGGGCAAAGCTATCAGTTCTGGATTATAAATGTGATTAGGGAGGATCAAAGGTGCAAAGACTGTGGGATTTGGCCCATCTTTTGGCCTCAGTGGGACTTGTGATTTGTTTGTTGTGATAACTAGGGCCCAGGCCTTCTGCTGTTAGGTATGGCTATGGA
Source organism: Mus minutoides (assembly GCA_902729485.2). Classification (NCBI taxonomy): domain Eukaryota; kingdom Metazoa; phylum Chordata; class Mammalia; order Rodentia; family Muridae; genus Mus; species Mus minutoides. Next base: position 751,559 of record LR750120.1, read on the forward strand.
TAAAGAAATCTAGAGTCCTGGGGACATTTACTGCCATGATGAGAGCCAGTTGGGAGTGGGGACTGTGCATGGACAAGCAAAACCATAGGAGCCCTAATGACAGTGACATATGCAGACTAGCTTTTATGGAAGAGATTCTCTGCCAGTATTAGTTATTGGAAAAAAAATCTGTTATATTAATATGTGTACATGTATATATAAAACATATATATTTATATACATGTACTTATAACACACATAATAACATATATATGATATATATACACATATATATATATATATATTTTACACAGTTTTACTTGGGTCTTGGTCCTTACATGACATAAAGAATCACAGGTAATATTTGAATAAGAACCAAGTTGAAGGGGGGTAGTTAGGTGGAAGAAAGAGAACATAACAACTAACAAAAGTAGTAGAGGAAGAATATAATCAAGTTCAAATTATATATATATATATATATGTGTGTGTGTGTGTGTGTGTATGTATGCATGTGTGAGTATAAGTGAAAATATCATAACAAAACTCATTATTTATGTACAGAACAAACCAAAACAAAATAAAACCAAGTTGGGTAATAAATATTACATGTTCCAAGTGTGGAAGGGAGAAGACTATGGGGTGTAGAGAGTAGTGAGGGTGGTGGGAGCAGCATGGAGCGTGGGAGGAAAGAGAGGGTGGCTGGTGACCAAGACTGGTGCTCATTAGGTGCTAGAACTGGGATGGGCTCCCAGCAGCCTCTCTGTTGAGTGCTGCACAAATGACGAAGCTCCGACTCAAACTACTTAGCCACCTTGTCTTAGCTGTCCCACTGGTGAGGTGAAGACCTCAAAGTCAGAGCCTATGCTTTTGCCTTAACTCCTCCATCTTCAGCAGCTTTAGGTTTAGAGCACCTGGGCACCAGTGGCAGGTGTTCCACCTTCCACAAGTCACTTATGTCCTAGTTTCCAGCTGTGTGACAGAGTGATGACAATGGCCATCCTCCAGAGCCATTTTTAAGACTAATGTACAAGAGGCATCTTTTAAAAAAATTTTTAATTTATTATTATACATAAGTACATTGTAGCTGACTTCAGACGTATCAGAAGAGGGTATCAGATCTCATTACAGGTGGTTATGAGCCACCATATGGTTGCTGGGATTTGAACTCAGGACCTTCAGAAGAGCAATCAGTGCTCTTACCCACTGAGCCATCTCACCAGCCCTACAAGAGGCATCTTGTAGGTTGGGGTGTGTGAGGTGGATCCTGAGAATTGCTCTGATGGGAGGAAGACTGCAGAGAGGTAGTGACTCTTCTGTTTTTCTAGGGCTCTAACTAGCTTAAGGGGAACTACTTAGATCAACCTGGGAGAGGCATGGAGCTGGGGGCGGGGCATGAGCCTTCTCATGCTGAGGCTGTGCTTGATGGGGAGCATAGGCATAAGCCCAGGATAGTGCTTCTTGTTAGCAGTGACTCTCATTTATCCATCTTACCCATCTATTTATTAAAGGAAAAACACATCTCCTAAGTCCATTTATCCTTTCCCCTGTCTAAGACTTGTTGTTGGGCTGTCATGGTGGCTCAACTGATAGAGATGCTTGCTATGCAGAACCAATGACTTGAGATTGACCCTTGGGTGCCAGCGTAGAAGAGACAACTAATTCCAAATGTTGTTTTCTGACCTACACACTTGAACCTGGATTTGCACATACATATCACACAAACACACACACATACACACACACACACATCCAATAATAAATAAACATTTACAAAAAGACCCATTGTTGAATTCCATTTGATTTTTCAGTGTATAAAATTTTACTAGCTTCCTCATATACAATGTATTTATTTTCCTCTTTAACACATATATGTATGCATGCATGCTTGCACACACACACATTCTTATTGGTTTTTTTTTTTTTTTTTTTGGAAATTGGGTCTCATTATGCAGCCTTGGCTGGTGTGGAGCTAGCTATGTAGACCAGGATGGCCTTGAACCCACAGAAACCCTCCTATCTCTGCCTATGCACTAAGATTAAAGGCATTTACCACCACATGGCTTTTCTGTGCTCTG
>LR750120.1:753712-913896 GCA_902729485.2 Mus minutoides
TCTTGGCCCTGGCGTTCCCCTGTATTGGGGCATATAAAGTCTGCATGACCAAGGGGCCTCTCTTCCCAATGATGGCCAACTAGGCCATCCTCTTCTATATATGCAGCTAGAGACATGAGCTCAGGGGGTACTAGTTAGTTCATGGTTATTCTTCCACCTATAGGGTTGAAGACCCCTTCAGCTCCTTGGGTACTTTCTCATGGTCAAATTATATCCCTCCCCGATTTTTGCTGTGTATCCCAGGTTTCACAAGCTCACGATCTCCCTGCCTTAACCTTCCAAGTTTCATGATTACAGGGGGGGTGCCTACCATCGCCTGGCTTGAATTGCTTCCAAATTAAAATATTTATTGTGATCAAAGGGAACCATAGAACTAAGAAGGTGGTGTTAGATGAAAGACAGCTGGAAATAATCAAATTATAAAGCCACAGATCAACAGACTTTCCATCACATTTTCAAAAACTACAGAGGGCAGTGTGACAGAGGGCAGGCAGTGCCATTAGATCCCAGTGCACATTTTGCTGTCTTGTCCTTTTATAATCTAAGGCTAGTAGCCTTCTCAGTCCCGCCTATACACTCAGCAGGTAACACCCTCGATGCTTTCTTACATAGCTCGCTCTGGGTGTGGAAAGCACCGTCCGTGTGGCACCATGACTTGGTCTTCCTGTGAAGGGCTCAGAGCTTCCGGTGTCAGGTGTGATCAGGAGTGAAGAGCCCCTTGACAAGCAAGGACTGATGGTCTGACTGCTCTGGGCACTTACCGGGGCTGCTGAACCTGCAGGAAATTGTACCCATGTAGGTTTCCATGCTTCCTGCTCCTGGCTGGAAGGAAGCCTGGAAGATCTAGACAGGAGAAATAAGGTGTCGGAAGTTGTCTGCTAATGTGTACTGGTGGTGTTTAGTGGAGGAAATTTCATTTGGTAGTTGATTTGAGTTTTAAATTGACCATTAATCTCACTTTATGGCTTTTTAGGGGGGAAAAAGCAATATTTTTCAATCATATTTTTTTCAATGTGTGCCCGTGCCACAGTACTAATTTCCAGGTGGAAGATTGACTTTCAAGGACATCCCTTTCCCCTCCTTACTTGACAGATTGAGTTAGTTTTAATTCCAAATTTCCTGTGCCACAAGAGAAGCCTTGATTTAGATGAGAATCAGGGTTTTTGAAGATTAACTAGAACACAGAGGTTAAAATACATATTTGTTATTATTTTTTATTTCAAGAGTATCAGATACTGTGCAGGTCAATATCATATATGGGAGCTCATTAGAGGTTACACTGATGGTGGGATTACAGTTTTACAGAGAGAAACACCAGCCAGCTTTTCACCATCAATGCCTGAAAATACCTTCCACCTGTACCTCTATGTACCCTTGAACTTGGAATCTTTGTGATATTGCATGTAACAACCCCCCCCATGCTAGAAACAAATGATTCCATTGAATATTAATACATTCTCTAGCTAGGTGGTAACTTAGAAGGGAAGAAACTTGCTTTATTGTTTATTATTATATTTATTATAGCAAAGAAACTAATGTTAGATAGAAGTACCTGGGGATGGTGGTAGAAGAATGATTTGTATAAGTCTAAAAGGCATAGGTAGGAAAGACAAATCATATACATATATGCATATGCACACACACATACACACAGGTGCTCTGCTTGCATGTATGACTGCATTCCAGAATATGACATTAGATCCCAATACAGACAGTTATGAGATGCCATGTGGTTGGTGGGACTTGAACTCAGGACCTGTGGAAGAGCAGCCAGTGCTCTTATCTGGTGAACCGTCTCTTCAGCCAGACAAGACTTCCTACACACCACACAGAGAGATTCCTAGCAGCTGGAAATTAACAAGAAACACTTGGATCTCATAGTTTGGCCAGTCGGGTTGGTTGCCAGTCAGGGCTGTCCGTTAAAATGAGGTTGACGAATGTTAAGGAAATGTGTGAGTGAACTTGAGAAAGGGGAGGGGTGTGTGTGTGTGTGTATTGGGCCTGTAAATGTCTTATAAACGGAACTAGGAAAATGGAGGCTGGTACAGGCTAATGAAGATATTTTAGTGTTTCTTCCTTAAGAATCCATGAAAGCCCACATTTTCCTGATGCATTTGCAAACTCACCCAAGCCCACCAGACCTCAGTTCCTCATTTCTGAGACTGTCCTCTGGATGCTACCTGTAGGTAAAGTGATTTGTAGTTCCATTGACCTTGTCTCATCCTTGGAAAATTTCCGATGACTTTAATACAGACACGAGAGTTGACGACAACAGAAACTGAAGCTGCAGCAGTGTGATTTATTAATGGGGCATAGTTATCAGAGGAGACACAGCCAGCATGGATGGAGAGCAGCCACAGAAGATCCACTGTTGCCTTAGAGGCAGCAGAGGGTTGACGTCACATAAACGGCCACAAAAAGCAGTTAAATGATTTTCTATGTGTTCTTCGGGGAGGCTGTATCTAATCTGATGCAGTTGCTCCACGGGAGCCCTGCTAATGACATCTCCACCAAATATCAGCTCAATAAATTGCTTCCCTTCATTAATCTGAGTGTCAGTGTCTGCATTAATGGTGTTTACCCAGCAGAAGGGCTAAGGGAGATAATAAAGACTGTTTTTTTTTTAGTGGCATATGAGGGCGGAGTAGATAGAGTGGCTATAGTGGGCCTCTTGGTTCTGGGGGATCAAAGTCACTTTCTTTACTTCCAGTCACTCTACAATTATTCTCTAAGTGACCAATACACGCCTGGTTTTATGTTACAGCTCATATACCAACCAACACAAAGCTTCCGGGCAATTGAAGTGGGACACAAGTCATTACCGACATGCATAACTGACCATGAGAAAATGTTTGAAGAGATGATGTAGCTCTCTGAAAGAATATAATGAGGGATCGAATTTGGATGGAGATGGACCATTGTTTTTCCAGAAAAAACAAGACTTTTGGCTTCAAAGTCTTCAACTGAAATAAGATGACTTAGAAGTCACAGGAGTCAAGGCAGAGAGGAGAGGAGGCACGGGGCACGGGGCACGCGGCGCGGGGCGCAGGGCGCGGGTTGCGGGGCGCGGGGCGCTGGGCATTTGAGAGCAAGTGAACCTACAGGGCCTTCGCAGCAGCTGCTGGGCCACTTTCACTACTTGCTTCAACTTTGCAAGTTGAGTTAAACTCAAGCTCACGGTGTTGAGTGTGAGTGAAGTACACAGTGGTGAGGTAATACGGCAAGACAAGAGAGCAAACAGTTTAACTCCAGTGTGCACAGAAGGGAAACGGGACAGAGCTGTGAGGAAAGCCTGCTCAAAGGATGCAGTTCCGTGGGGACCCAGAGCCAGGATCAGGGGCTTGAGGGCCAGGAGAGAGCATCCTGGAGCCCCAGTGCTTACTGCTTAAGAAGAGTGGTCTAGGGCTGGTGAGATGGCTCAGTGGTTAAGAGCGCCGACTGCTCTTCTGAAGGTCCCGAGTTCAAATCCCAGCAACCACATGGTGGCTCACAACCATCCGTAACAAAAAAAAATCTGATGCCCTCTTCTGGAGTGTCTGAAGATAGCTACAGTGTACTTACATATAATAAATAAATAAATCTAAAAAAAAGTGGTCTTGCAAACTTTATATGCCCCAGTACAGGGGAACACCAGGGCCAAGAAGTGGGAGTAGGTGGGTAGGGGAGCAAGGCGGGGGGGGGGGGCGCTATAGGGGAATTTCGGATAGCATTTGAAATGTAAATGAAGAAAATACCTAATTTACAAAAAAAAAAGTTAACCAGAGGGAAAGAATGAGGGAACAAAGAAAAATGGTGGGCAATCAGTATGATAAAAATGTATAATAAACAATTAAAAAAAAAAGAAGAGTGGTATCATTTGTTTACTTGTGACAGTATCTCCATGTATAGCTCAGACCATCCCAAGCTTGCCAGCTTCCTGACTCCATTCTACCATACCCAGTCCATAAATCTGTTATTGAGGCTTCATGTATTAAAGCCATTTCATATAGAGGCTTGTGTCACTGACTCTTTACATGTAAACATGCTTCCTACAGGCAAAAGCCATGTTGACTGTGCATCACACAGAGCAATCTGCTTTCTTCAATGTATTATGTAAAAATCACCACCCAGCAGCACCTCTCATGAACACCTACTGCAATGATATTTAGCTAAGATTTGAGCATCTCTTGTTCCAGTCAAGTTGACATAATCACCTCCCATCACATTCACCTCCTTCCTCAGCCATCCGCAATGTGGGTCCACTCTCTCATGAGGATGTTGGGTCCTATGTCCCAGAATAAGCTTCCCTTTTACTTTTTCAGTGAAGATGGGAAGACTTAGATTAACCATTAAGTGTTTCCTGATTCCCTTAGCCAGACGTGTACGGGTAATGTATGGCTAGTCATGGCTCTCTTTAGGAGTGCCAAAGTAACTGAGTACTACCTCTGCTGACCATGAAATGTGCATGCGACCATCTCACAAGAACAGAAGTCTCCTCTCCCAGCTGTTTGAACCAGCATTCTGACTAGGATCTCATCAGTGACAGCGGAGACCATTTGTGGTGCATGGCAATCCACACACAGTATCCTTGGGCAGTTGTGTGATGTTTAGGTGTTTCACCTCCATTCCCAATCACACAGCCTTGTGAGGAATTGTATGTGTCTCTTCAGGTATGAGCCCTCACTAGGTGGATATTTTCCTTGCTTTGTACTTAAATCTTCTGGTTCATCTAATCAGGAGTCCTGGGACTTCTTGGGCCCTCTTGTCCATAACATTAAACTTCCCAAACCCGGCTAGTTATAGACAGTCCAGAAGACAGAAATATTTGGTACCAAGTATCTTGTTTGTTACCATCAGCAGCAATGTTAATCCGAGGGCAGAAATGGAGCATTCAAGAACAAACAGCCCACTGGAGCGAGCACTGTTTTTGCTGTTTCTGCCTCCAAATTATTGAGTGTGGGAGTAGATATAATGGGCAACCGAATACATCATCACTAACATCTTCTCAGAAGTCACATTTATTATAATTTTTTGTGTGTCAGGCTCCAGGTTCTGTCTGTCCAAAACCTTATTTAATTTTCACAACTGGTCCCTGAATTGAACAGCTCAAAATATGGATTTGGCCAATTCATCTTCATGGTAGATGGGAAAATATGATATATTTGAGTTTTCAAAAGGAAAATGGTAATGTGTTTTTTTAAAATAAATACTGATTTGTAATTTATCGTGTTCTCTCCTCCCCTCTTTTAAGATTTTATTGAACTAATTTATTTATTTTTGTACGTGAGTACACCATTGTCCTCAGACACACCAGAAGACGGCATTGGATTCTATTATAGATGGTTGTGGGCCACCTTGCTGTTGCTGGGAATTGAACTCAGCATCTCTGGAAGAGCAATCATTGCTCTTTACTACTGAAACATCTCTCCAGCCCAGTGGTAATGCTTTTAAGGAGAAGGTAGAGCTCTCTTCTGCCTGCTTGCTTACCCATCTGCCCCATCTCATTCCCCTTATTTACACAGTGGTTGTTGTGGATGCCAGCATAGTATGGGATCTGTGAAAGGCATGTTACAGTCTCAGGTTTACAGTGGTCTGAAAGTGTGTGCATGTAGCCTTTCTAACTCTTTGCTCTTGTGACACATCTGGTAAAGTGCATGCTATGTCCAGTAATTTATTGTAAAACTGGCTTCATGCGGCCAGTGAGATGGCTCAGGGGACAGAGCACTTGCCTTGCAATCGTGAGGACTGGAGTTTAGATCCCACAACTCAGGAGGCAGAATCGACCCTGGAGCAAGTTGGCCAGCCAGACTGGCTGTAATCTCTGCTCTGTGCTCTGAGACTTTATTTCTGTAAATAAAGCAGGGAGTGGTCTTCCCGAAAGGCACCCAGAATCACCTTCAGCCCCTACACACTTACATACATACGCCCACATGCATGTGCCTGTGCATACACAAACATGCAAAAATAAGTAGATGACAAATAAAAAATAAGCTTTTGTTAAATGGTCTTCCCTCACAGTGCAGTATAATTGTGAGCATGTTTCAGGGAGCCTAGGCTAGGCTGTGATTTTTAGTGTAAATTTTTATATATTAAATGAATTTTTGGTTTGTGGTTTAATCCCATTATAAGGTGAAGGGAATCTATACATCTCCTAAACATTTTCTGAGGTCAACAATGGCTGTTAGCTGCAAAAGGATAAGCATGTGATCCATGTTTTAAGTTCATACAGAAACACACACACACACACACAAACACACACATACACCCACACACATAAGTGTGTATACATACACATATCTTAGTAAATATCTGCTGACTAAAGAAAAGTATTTGATCGAATAGGAGATGAAAAACTTGAATTTTCTAACTGAGACTGCCTTTCAGTCTCTGTAACTACTGGCCAATGATCTCCTGTTTCGACTTTCCTGTGTTTGGTTTGCTTACACAAGAATTAGTAATCAAATACCTCACAAAGCTGAGAAAGTAAACGGTGCCCTGCAGATCTAAATATTTCTCATTGATTCATTGAAGGTGGATAAAGCAAAAAGTCACTATGTGACCTCAACATCCTGCTATGTGTTCAGCTGTGCTCTCCCACAGTGAATGCCCCCCTGTGAAGCTGAATGCCCTAAATCTTCCTTGACTGTGCACTCACACTGGTGATGACTAAGCCTGTGAAAGTCACCAAGGGGTTTTGAACATACTCAGTGTCTCTCAGCCCAGGAGAAGTGGCTTAGAGTCCTCAGTGCCAGCAAGCTGTCACCCACCCCTAATGTTTTATGGGCCTTTTAAAAGGGTGAGTATCCAGGAATGATGCTGGAGCAGTTGTCACTGTCTCGAGGAGCTACTTCTTGGACTGAAATCAAATTGTGATGGCTTGATGCAGCCCATGGAGGCTTTAATATCAGCCCAGTCCATCACCCACCGAGAGCACTATTAATAACCAGGTAAAAGCCTTTGTGTATAAGCCGATTCCATTTACAGTTATATCATGTCAGACAGATGTCAGGGTTCTATCTTGTCTTAGTCATAATGATGGCTAATATGATCCATACAGGATAATAGATAGGGAGGGAAGAATTACGGAGTTAAAAATCAATCAATGCTTCTCATACATTTCTGGGCTTTTGTGGCTGGTTAAATCATCAAAGACTCAAGATTGATTTTTTTTAAGCTTTTCATAGTATCCTACTTTTCTCCTCTTCTTCCCTTTCTATCTTAACACTCCACCTCCACCCCTTAAACATGTAGACAAGAGTCAAATTGTTCCTCTGGATAAATACAGAGATGCACTCTGCCCCCGAGGGGAGATTTATCACATGTTGATGGCAGAGCTGAAAAGCTGTTCCTGCTACTGTACGGGACAGGCAAGATATAGCAAGTGATAAGCAAGAAGCAGTTTGTATTTTATTTCAGAAATAAAGTCATTTTTACTTGATATTCTGTATTTTATTTTCATCAGCTAACACAGAGGCTCAGTTTATCTCTGCAAAGAAGATCTGCCTGTGGTGTTTATACAGAAGTGTCTGTTAGCATGTGTCGATGTACACATTAGCAGGTGCTGTCTGTGGCATTGAGATGAATATGCTGCAGACATGTCTGCACATTTGCCAAGGTTCTAAGGCACTGCAATGACAGTGTAGATCAGCTCATAGGGGAGCCACCTGTTTACTGTCCCCGAGACGTTATATTGTTCCCGATAAACACTATTAAAAAGCAGGTAATTGGATTTGAGCAGGCTGGCATTAGTAAGGGGGTATTTAGAGGGTCAAAGAAAAGGGACTAGAACTGAAGTAACGATGCCAGGCGTATGGTGGTGTATGCTTGAGTCCTTTGGCCAATGGAGGAGCCTTCTGGGCATTTGAAGAAATGGAAGAGGTGTGCTCGAGGCTGGCAAAATGCCTAGCACAGCACAGGGCTGTCTGGTGCTCCTGCAGAATGACAGCACTTCTTTTGAAGTAGCCTCAACTACTTGCTTTGTGTGGCTTCCCATTCCCTTAGGGTGTAGAAGCAACAGCCTTAGGCTACTGCACAACCCTTGGAGGGTTCTTTACAGTCAACCATCACATTTACAAATTGCCTTTTTAAAAACTCAGATTATATTGATTTTACCATATAGTCTGTCTCCTGCTGTGACCCAGTTTGATAAATATTCCAGTTCATCACAGTCTCTTCATCCTCATGGCCATCACCCTATTCCAGGCTGCCATTGTCTCCCGACTCACTAACCTTTTATTCTCCGGCAATTTTTACAGCCTATTCATCAATGTACACCAGCCAAAACAATCTTAAAAATTGTAAATCAAATCATGATAATCTCCTACTTAAAACTCTTGGATAGCTACCCAGAATTTTTTTTTTAATCCAAAATTCTCACACTGATTTAGGAAGCCCATCATAAAATAACCCTTTCTAACCATTCTGATCATATTGACCACTCTCCCCGAAGGACTGTGTCCCAACTGCCCTGTTGGTCCTTAGTCACCCCGACACTCAGATTTTCTCCTTGAATGTTAAATGGTCAGCATTTCTGATCTTAATATCAGAGTTTAACTGTGACCTCCAGTCACTTTCCATGAGAGCAACTGATTCCAGTGTTCTATGTAACCTTCCACATTCCTTCACTTACCTATTCTATCTGCCTACCGATCATTTGTCTGTCTGCTTGCCTATTAGATATTAAGCCATTCACATCCTAGATCAGTCCTATGTTACCCCCCCCCACACACACACACAAGAAGGAAAGCTCTATTAGAACACAATGTTTGTCTTTTGTCATGTATTGCATCTCCCATTAAATCACATAGTACTTGAGACATAGCACTTGGTACTTACAGCTGAATAGAGCAAGGAGCAGATGAGAGGCCTCATGAAGGGATAGAGAGTGGCCCACGTTTCAAGACAGACTGAAGCAAGGAAAATAGACTGGCAAGAATAGAACTTGATTATTTAGTGGGACCAGATAAAATCAATTTTTAGAGATGGATTCCAGAATCATACTAAAGTTGGGATTCTATATCTAATATTCTCCCCCACTTTCTTTCTTCCCTCCATTCCCCATTGTGTTTGTTTATATATGTGTGCCTATTTTAGGTGACATGTTTGAAAGTCTGATGATGTTCTAATAAATACTTGCTTAGAAAAAAATGTTTTTAATGCACAAAATAAAATATCTAAAACACAAAATAACCAATTATGTTAAGGATGCTTATGGAGGATATGCTAAAGTTACAAATTAGATGTATTCATAGTCTAGCAATAAAAAATTGTGAGGTAGTGATGAGTATAAATGAGATACCTGTAAAAAATGATCTGTGATAATATGGAGTCCCAGTGGACTAACTGCATTCTCCTTTGTTATCTTTGGTCACAGTTTAAGCAAGATACATTTACTTAGAATTGATTGGAAATAGTCTTTTCTTGCTCAGGTTCTGGGATGTTCTGATTCTGTCTATTGATTCCATGTGGCTTTGTTTAAAGTCATGATGCATGTGGAGCAGAAGCAGAGGTGGAAGCTCAGATATCCCTCCAAGGACAGAGAGGTTGGCAGAAATTGCACTGAGGCAGGAAAGTGATGGTCTGTGCACATCAGCTGAAGCACAGCTGTATGGGTACACTTGGATGGCCTCAGTCTTACCTTCTCAAAGGAATAGAGGAGCTCAGGTTGCTTCCTTGATCCAGATCCAAACTTCTATGTCCTTTAAGAGTGAGTTTATCTTTGAGAAATCGTGAGAGACAGTCCTTTTCTGTTGAGATATTTGGGACTTCCTGTTTCTCAATAAAGAGGAGCTCAGGAGGTGGCTTGATATAGCATCTCTCATCTTCTCCTGAATCATGTTTATTCCAGAACATAGTAACATGATAGAAGGAAATGCTCTGCAAAACATTGTATGTGTATCTGACATAAAAGGGTATGTATCTGACATAAGAGATTTAGGACATACACTGGGAGCACTACCTTTATATATAGAATGTATAAGCACTTACAGATGGGACCCATTCATCACATTTATGATCTATAGACTCTGCCCAAAGTAGTTTTTTTTCTACTTCGTTGGTTTGAGATCTGTGAAGTACATGTGCAATTGATCAGAGTTGGTTAAATGAATGTGTTGCCAGTTCCTGCTATAGAAAACACTAGGGCAAGACACACTCCTATTACAGATGTGTAGCTAATGGTTTGCATGGATGTCCTGAGCTCCACATATCAGATAGCTTTAACAGAATGAAATTTTCTATTATTTGAAATGCTGAAATTAGTGGTGGCTCTTTCCCAAATATTTTTGTTGAGATGAGCTTTGAGGTTTAGAGTTTGAGAAACTGAAATGGTAGTTTTAGCTCATGGTAGGTTTTGTTTTGTTTTTGGTATTTGGCAAACAAAACAAAACAAAACGAGAGTAACTTGAATTTAGTTACTGGATGATTCAAAGGGTGGTAGAGCCTAGTGTGTTAAATCAAAGAGCGTTCCACCCTTGTGGTGCCCATCAGTTGGTTGGAAACCAGGAAGGGTTTCTAGGGGCGAGTAATTCTAATGAAATTGTGATAGATCTGAGCTTTGTGGCAACTTTTCAAGTGGAGTTGAATGGCTTTGGGTTGTTGAAATAATTCCTACAATGTAACTTGTCAGATGACATCTTATTTTATTAAGTAGACAAATTGGAGTAGAAATCAAGAGCGTGGAACTCTTTGCTAAAATAAATCAGCAACGATTCCTGTGGGTTTGGAGTTGAAATGGGGGTAAGTCTTACAAGTCCACCCTATGACATCTGACAATCAAATTAAAACCAGGTGTAACCTCTATCACCATAGCCAGTCCCTTCCAACCACTTCCAGAGAACTACTCTTATGTGATTCTGATAACTAGCACATGGTCTCCTGGTAGGGGCTCTCTAGACTATGCAATGGAAATCACAAAGGTATGTGTATCGAGTGGGTCTTCTTTGCTTTCAGTTTGGATAGACAGTGTGGTACGCTGGGAGGTTGTCACTTTGGGGAAAATTCTTTGTCACCTGCTCTACTCCAGCCCAGCTGGTTGATACACATTCTCAAATAGCCTCACAGACCTTAGTAATAAGAAATGGTCATACTGGGATGTGTTGGGACAATGAGAGTTTGATTCCCTTGACCTGAAGTAATGGCTAAGTTTGTTGCTGAGGCTGTGGCTCGAGTTTGCTATAGCTAGCATCTCTTCCTCTGTTTCCACTCCTGGGTCAAATACTTATTACCCTTTAAGGCTAAACTTTTATAAGTAATTAGCAGTTGAATCTTCCCTGGGCTCAATTCTCTTATCCATTTTCTAACCAAATTCCCATTGAAATCAATCACTAGGCTTATTGATTTAATTTAAACTAATTTAATTTTAATCGATGGCTTGCAGTTGCCTTCACTGGAAGTTTAAATTAAGAAAGTCCCAAATGAAGTAAACAAATGGATTTGCTATTTCACAAATATTTACCTTTAAAATGGTTAGTCTACTTGTGCCCATAAAGAAAATGAACCTCTAAATTTTACACAGCACAAGAATCAACCTGGTAATCACTCAGAAAGAATCAACCCTATGTGTGCTCCCTGCTGTCTAGAATCCTGTTCTCCCCGTTGAGAGTGATTGGTTTAAGAATGATTTCCCACAAGCTGCCATATTAAACCTTCATTCACCTTGGAAGTAAAGTCAGGGTGAGAGTGTCTTTGTCAAGGGTGCAGAATTCTGACAGCACAAATGTTTCTTTTCGAGTTGCTCAATGTGACAATCGTGAAGTCCTCATTGACTTTGAAAGACTTAGGAATAATTCTAAGACTGGACTTGCCTGAGGGAGCCTTTGGGGTACACCGATCAGAACTGACCAAGACAAGCCCACTTTTTAAATTCTGTGTGGCTGCCCTCCCTTTTGTTTTGAGTTTAAGTGTCTTTCATCCTGGCCAGAGCTGCGGCCATTTTTCTCCATGCTTGACCCAGCCATTTATCCCACTTTCGTTTGGCAGAAGAATAGAAAACAACATTTGCAGCATCCCTAAATTAATTATACTTTTCTCAAGCTAAAGGACTGTGACAGAGCCCCAAAACAGCAACTGAAAACTAATTCCTTAAAAGAATATGAAAAAAGGAAGTTGTATAAGATGGGGTAATTAATCTTGCAATAAAAATAATTGTTTACAGTTAAAATTAATGTAACATGCATTCCTCAGCAGATAATAAATTATGGACTTTCTCATTAGCATTTGAATTGATTTCCTCTAATTTCTGAGGAGCACATGAGCATGTGACTAGATTAAGTTTAATTGGACTACAGCTGGTGCTGATTGTAGACGCAGAGGGTGGGGGCTTTGCTGACTGATTGGCTGTCCTTCTTTGAATTTTGTTTTCCTGGTCTTTCTCTCTTTTTTTCTCCCCCCTCTTTGCCAATGTTTTCACCCTTACAGGTAATACATATAGCTTTAAAAGGTAGTTAATCAGAGATAGGCCTATGCTTTGGATAATGACTACCCATGAATTCCTACCAAGAATAACCCAGTTTGACATATGTTTATCACATTTGATATTTGTTATTATTTTTATGCTTACATAAGAATTATTTATTTATTTTGCCAACATTTAGCTAATTAGCTTTTTAGGCATTCACTATGCACCTCAATTGTATTAGGCATTTTGTGTGCCAATTTTTGATCTTCAGGGCAGTTTCTCTAAACATTTTTCTTGGAGTATAAACTAAGGTTCAGAGGGGTAAAAACTACTTTATTATCAAGGGAAACACAAATGGGTATGGTACAGTTGAGATCAAAATGCCCAACTCCCAATTCTATGACATCATACTCTTAGCTACTTACTACTCCAACTACTTAAAGAACCAAGTGGTTTAATTGTTCTGCTGGTAGAGAAAAGAAAATGACTTACTCTGTAGTCATGGCTAAGCATCTGGGTAGGTTGAACGGCATCTTTTGGAGATGGCAAAGAGCTAACCAGGGGTTAATTTACAGCTGATGAAGAACTATATGGTCACCATGGAGATGGGCAGAGCTTCTAATAGGCTCATAATTAGAAAAAAGCATGAAACCAATTAATATTGGTCTATTACTGGGCTTGTGAGAAGAAGCCAATATTTCAGAAAAAGCAAGAAGAATTGATAAGGCTTCAGTTCTGTTCTTCTGGGGTGTATCTGATTACATCTGAGAAAATTAAAACAAAAGAATAATTGCAGACTTTTAGCTTTACAATGCAATGTTTTCTCTTAGAATGAATTTCTTACTTAAATGAAGTAGAACTATTTAAAACGATTTGAATAAAAATCTCCTTCAGGGAACCAATGGGACTTAGTTGTGTGAAGCTTTGCGTTTTCCTCATACAAGTGAGGCCTCAGCACCCACAGGAATGCTTCAAGCCTTTTGTGTTATCTACAGACAGGAAGAACAGCAGCTTTGAGGGAGGTATTCTCTTAGCAGTCGTTAGACTAGTATTTAGTGAATTTAATGGCATCTTCCAGGTTACTGTGGATCCCTGTTCTGAGTCTATTTTGTCTTGTCGCATTGTTGGTTATTTCTATTTTGTCTTGTCGCATTGTTGGTTATTTATCATAGACTATCTCCTGAACACAGGCCCCACTTTAAGTGTAATAATTACAGCAAAGTATAGGGATTATTTATCATTACAACCAAAATTTTATTTTGGCTGGAAGGATATATACTTCAAAAGACATTGCTTCCCTCTTCTTTACACAGTTTGGAAAGCTGGAAATGCCATGCTGCTTGCATGGGAGTGCTCTTGTTTTGTTTAGGTCTGGCCTGCTGGGTTTGCTTAGAGTCATACACATGGGCCTGGCTTGACAGTTATTTGCTGGAGTAGAGGTAACTCAACACTTGGCTACACCACTGAAGAAAATTACTTCCCTCACCCTTCAGAAACTATTGACTGTCAACAGCTTCTCATGGGGAGGAGGATTCCTGAACCCGTGCCCTATCCATGATATAGGGTTGACAGACCCAGTTTTATGCCTGCAACCACCGGTACCATGACGTCATAGGCGCAGTCATCACGTGACATCCAGAAGCTGGTGTTTCTTAGAACTGCGTCTAATTTGGCTCTTACATTCTTTCTTCCCCCCTCTTCTACAATTATTTCTGAGCCTGGTGGGATATTCCTGATACAGTTGTCCCATTCAAAGCCAAGCACTCAGTAATTGCTTATTGTGAGGGCTTTGACCAGTCATGAATGTCTGCACTGTCACCCACTGCAAAGAGAAGCTTTTCCGACAGAGGCTGAGGGCAGCTCTCATCTGCAGATATAAACACAGTTTTATCTATTTTTAGAAAAAAAATGGATATTGAACTTCTTCTGCTTTGTCTTCTTTGCAATATATATTTATTTATATAGTCCTCTGTGGGCTATTCATGAATTCGAATGTTCATCTAGGTAGCTCTATGGATACACAAGAGGAGACTGAGGAGGCATGCTCTGTTAGGTTACATTTCTGCTATTTTGGAAGGGAACATTTGGTCATGAGAAGAACTACAGAATATTGAAAACAGAATCTTGGTTTTTTTTTTTTTAATGAAACACACACACATACATGCACATACTCATTTTGAGTCTAGTTTCCCCTGACTACTTAAGTATTAACTACAACAAGGAGATAAGGTGGTTGAAGTGTTAATATTTTAGTTGAATACATGTGATCCATACAAAGACCAGGGAACTGTCCTGCTTGCAGCCTATTCTGACCCTTTGGCTTTTTATACCTTCATATATATATATATATATATATATATATATATATATATATATATATATATATTATTACTAACTTCTTAAATACCTTTCCTCTCCCACACCCTATTTTCTCTTTCCTTGCTTTTGGCTGTTTAAAATCCATAGTCCATGTCCCTGGTCTCTGCGTTATCATAAGCTGAAATATAGCCCCCCACAAAACAAAGTGCCACGTTGTTGCAGGCTTGCCTTCTCACCTCATTATGGTCCAGCAGAGCATGATGTCACACTTGACCCGGTACCAGCCTGCCCATAAATGACACAGCCTGTTCCCCTCTTACTTCCTGGCTCAAGCACCAGGGAAGGGGTTTAATATGAAATTCATGCCGTGATGACAGATTTAAAAGTTGCTACAAACTCTAACAGACAGCAAGTGTGGTTTGGAGACATACATGCAACAAGCACAGCTCTCTTGTATTCCGAAGTGATGACATTCTTCGTTTAAGGAGTTACGTTTATATAGCTCATTATCGTAGCCTGTCTATGAAACCAGGGTGGGAGGTCGAAGGGGAAAGAAGCCTAAATTGGATATGAAGACATTTACCAGAAGAATTTCCCAAATCTTAATGAGCAGCTTAAGTGCTGCACACATGTGTAGGAATGTAATTGGGGTTGATGCCTTCTGGGGACTCTGAAGCATTTCCTGCTTTCTTTGCCCATTGTACTTTTGGGGGTCGAATGAGCACCTTAGATTTCTAACACTTTGGCTCTGAAGATCCACATGGTGCTACATTGTAAATCTGTAGACAGCCAACAAATAGAGGTCCAAAAGCTCCAGCTACTCTGGTTTGGGTTTTTCAGGCAATTAAATGAATGGCACTTTCTAAATGTGTCTGGGGGAGTGTAATGTGTTACAGAGAGAATTTACTAGAATGGGGCAAGGAGGTATTGCCTCCCCATTTTGGGGAATTTTCCTAGAAAAGAAAGAACAGTCACATCTAAATGTCTTGAGAATCTCAGCAAGCAGCACCTACCTCCTAGGACTTGGGACCTTCACAGGCTGAGTCCCCACTGGTGCCCCAATTCCTACCCAGCGTGAGCATGTCTAAGAATGAAGAGGTTGTTTGTTTGAGTATATTCTCTTTGGTTGCTTTTCAACCTCTTGGGGTGTTGTTATATCCACTCATCAGGTGAGGAGCAAGAGACGTATCCAAGAAAGCAGATCGTCTTCTTGTGAACAGTCTCTAGGGTTCTGCAATGAGGAAGGACCACTCTAGGGGGAATGGGTGTCAAGTTGGGGTACCTGAGCATTCAGCTGCTGCCCTATGAACCAGAGGGTGGAGCTTCTGGCAGCTTCTGCTTGTGCACTTCTAAGTCTAGGTGAAATTGGTGAAGATTGGTTAGAACCTAAGAGAAGTTTTATCGAGTGGAGGGAGGGCCTTGATTTAGCAGAACACATTTAGCAGAGGCAAGGGGCTGCTGGCCAGCAAGAGATGCTGGACAGGCATCCGAAGCTTCCCGGAGGGCTTCCTCTAGTTGCTTTTGCTTGAGAACAAGAGCAAGTTTTATAGTGGGAATGGCCTAGAAAAAGCAGTCCTTCACTCTTGCTTATTTCTTGGAAGGTGCAGGCTTGCAGTTTTCATTCATATAAGGTTGTGGAGCTGTTGTTTGGGAATGAACACAAGTCGAATCAAGCAGTAAAGTGGTGCTGACTCTTCATTAACCCTTTAACTCTGTCTCACTTTGTATCCTAATGACCTTGGGAAGGTTGCATTGCAAACATCCTTTCTCTCGGTCTGGCCTTAACAACTGCTTCATAGCCCGGAGCAGGGAGCTCGAGAATGTGAAGTTAAGAGGACACCATTTAAACACCAGTCTTTTGGGGGGGGGGAGCTCTACATTTGTTCCCAACTGACTGCAATACAAAGAGCAGACGCGGATCATTTTGCAGCGCCCTGGCGTTCACACACTCATTGAAGTTCAGAGGCTCAATACGAATGCCCGGCGAATCTGTAAGCTCAGCAGGATATTTAAACTCCACCAAGCAATGCCACTTATGGGCCGTGGAGGCCAACCTCCACTCCCCACCCCCACCCCCACCCCTTTCTGACCAGTTATGTGTCAAACACTGTCCCATGTGTGAGCATGGGGAGGTGCCAAAGAAGCCTGCCTCCACCTCTGGCGGGAAGTAGGCCATGCAGATGTCTCTGAGAATTTAGAAGAAAGGTTCTAGTCTCGGGATTGCTGCAGAAAGGCACCCCCAAGGCTTCTACTGGGGGCATTCATGTATACTAATTCATTTAACTCTTCAGGCATCCTTGGCCTGTATGCGTTCTTATTGTCATCTACTGAGGGAAGACACTGAAGCCCTGGAAGCTAAAAAGAAGCAGTCAGAATCCAAACCCAGGTCAGAGTATTTCAAGTTAGTGAGCAGCACTGTGAGTGAATGGTATGACTTGAATGAGAAATGTTGTTCCCTATAGGCCCGTGTGTTTGAGCACATGGTCCCAGCAGGAGGAACTTTTTGAGGAGATGTTGGAAATGTTGGGATTAGAGGCATGGCTGATTGAATTCGGTCATTAGAGAAAGGCATTTAGCCTGTGCTCATGTCCAGTCGTATTTGTGCTTCCTGATCTTCTCAGCTGTGAGGAACTGGCTTGATACACTCCAGCCACCGACCACAGAGATGCTCCGCCAGGCCTGTCCTGGCATGGCAAACTAACTTCTGGAACTGAGAACCAAAATAAATCCTTTCTCCCTTAAGTCGTATCCATCAGAACAGTGAGGAAAGTAACTAATACAAGCCTTAGAAGATAAAGGCTGGGAGAGGCAGAAACTTCAGGAACCCCCGAGTATGCAGCACTTGCTCTGACTTGGAGATGTGAGTGGTATGGGGTGTGTGTGTGTGTGGGGTTGTGGTAGGGGGGAGGGGTGAGATGATTGGATGATAATTCTGACAAGGGTGGGGAAGGCTTGTCAAATAGATGGTGCTGGTCAAAAGCATCCTTCAGTTGGCCAGCAAAAATACAGACTCTTGTCTGCTTGGTTCACTTCGGGGCAGTGACTATCTAGGGCCATCTTTGAAGCACCAGAGGCACCCCAGAAGGAAGGGAAGAAGGGGCCATGAGCCATGTTTTCCCTGGGGATAGATTTGCTGCATTGTGTTGTGGGTGTTTTGGTCAGGGTTTGTGGTGCTGTGATAAAACACTATGGCCATAAGCAATCTGGGGAGGAAAGGGTTTATTTCAGGTAATAGTTCATCACTGAAAGAAAGGAAGAACCAATGGGGAGACGGGAACTAGAGAAGAAGCCGTGGAGGAACAGTGCTTACTGGCTGGCTCTTCATGGCTTGCTCTGTCTGTCCTCTTAGAATACAGAATCACCAGCCCAGGGATGTCACTGCCCACAAGGGGCTGCCCTCCCTCATAACTAGAATCAAGAAAATGCTCTGCAGGCTTGCTCACAGGCTAATCTGGTGGGAGCATTTTCTCAGCTGAGGGGTTTCTTCCTCTCAAATGACTCTAGCTTGTATCAAGTTGACATAAAATTAGGCAGCACGTGAGGGAAGGCTAATCTTGACACAGATTTTTAGAGTGATAGGTGATTGGTTAGAACCCTGGGGCCAGAGTTAAAATGTCATAAAATGTAGAGTCTGCTCACATTTGAATTCAGAGAGGGTTCGACTCAGGATGCAGGCATCCACATGCTCAAATTATCTGTCTGTCTGTCTTTTTGTCTGTCTGTCTGTCTGTCTGTCTGTCTGTCTGTTTGTCTGTCTGTCTGACTGTCTATACAGACTCTGTCTGTCTGTCTATACAGATTTTCATTATCTTGGCTGAATCCAGGTTTCTTAAAACAACACAGCCTGTGGTGATAACAGATGCCCCTGGACCAACCTCGTGGAATGACTGGAGATGAAGGACTTAATTGCTTGTTTAATGTTTCCAGCAGATACACAGGTGGACCATTTTGATGCTGCTCAGCCTTAAAATCCACTTTCTTCTACTAAATGCCAGGCTACTTTGGTAATCAAGGATGAACGTTATGACAGTAGCTGGTCGCATGAGCTAGGCTGTCAGGGTTCAGAGCTTTATTCGATCAGTCAGAAATTTGGGGGAAATAAATGCGGAAATTTAACTTTGGTCCCTGGGGCCAGAAAGGTGGCTGGCAAGCAACGGTTGTTTTCTAAGTGAATGAACGAGTGTAAGAGTTTAGTCCGTCCACTTAAAATTGCCCTGGTTCTTAGTTGGAAATAATAAGCTAAAATTACTTAATGACCTGCCTGAAGTTTTTCAAAGTTCTTTGTATTTCCCCCTCCTAAACATAGGTCCTTATCGTTTTATAGTTAGTTATTTTTGGCTTTAATTCTGGACTGGGTTTTCAGGTACACACCATTTCTCTTCCTTTCTCTGGACCTTGTAGTAGGTCATGTTCATGTGGGTATATGATAAACTCCTAAAAACAATTTTCATCATGATTCATTATCCATTAGTTTATTCAATAATTTGTTCATTTTCTGTTTTTCAATGAAATTTAAATTAAATTACTTTAAAAAATATTTTTCAAATCAATAGATTTTCATAAGGAGTTTTCATCTGTATTTCAGTTTGGTCCTTTCTCTCTGCCCCCTTCCCTCCTAATTCTCTGAAATCTCTCCTGATTTCTTTTCCTTATTCCTTCTTTCTACGATGACCCTCCATTGCTGACCCCCGTACAGGATAACAGTCTGGGAGTAATGAGTATCGGTAAGGGTGGGCGTGGCTCACAATACCGAGTCACATGGACTGTGGCCTTTATCCGTAGGTGGGTACGGATGCGTGGGTGCTGGTGAGCAGAGATGCGTGTGCGTGGGTGCGCGTGTGTGGAGGTCATCTCACAGGCTGTTATTCCTGTGATGCTTCCACAAAAGTAGCATCTCCAGCAAAGCAAGGGAAAACGAGAATGCCTTCCCTACTAGTGGAAGTGAACCAATTTTAGTTGTGTTATCCCACGTGTGGTCTTTATCGGAACACGGCCAGCCACCCCCAGCCGAATCTCTTCTCACAGCCTGAAGCTGTGCTGCCTGCGGCTCATTCTCCAGCAGCGTGTGAAATCATTTTCTTGACAAATTGGGTTTAACTGTTGTGATTATGTTGTTGCAGGTTGTAAATACAGAATAGCAAAAATGTCACCGGCTCATTGCCATAGATAGGACTTTTTTTTTTTTTTTAAAAAAGAATTGATTATTTTCTTTTCAGAAATATCGATAAAGTTAATTTAGACAATCGTTCTTTTTTTTTTCTAGTTGTGAAAAGGTCCATGATTGTGTAAGAGTTTAAGATGTATTTTTCTAAAAGTTCCATTTTCCAGTGACATTTTATAATCTGGAATTTATAAATTTTATAAACTACCCAAAATACCAAAAGCAAATGCTAACAAAGGTAAGAATCATGAAGGAAAAGCCTGGTAGCTTGACTTTTAAGAAACAAAACTGTAGTAGAAACACACACTGCATAAGCAAAGGAAAGAATAGAGTACATTACCACTCACTGAGAGAGGACAACATCTCAGACATACAGAAAATGCCCATAAATAAAAAAATGCCAACACAGCAACAGGGAAAATTGGAATGAACAAATTGCATAAGGGCATATTAAAACTGAATATGCAAAGGACCACAATTGAAACATGGATGCATATTTTCTCCTATGACATGAACAAATGCTGAAAATGGTTCATCTTGTAGAAAAATAAGGAAACTTATAAATTCTTATAAATTTGTGATCGTGTTAGATATTGGTCTAATGTGTTCTATTGACAATTTGGTGGTGTGAATTAAATATGTATACAAGCCCTAGAAATTCCACTTCTGGAAATGTACTTACTTGATGGGACCACTTGAATAGAAATGAGAAATGTGTGCACAAGTGTAGCCAGTATTGTTTATAAGAGAAATTGCAATCAGTTCCAATCACATCCGGTAGGGCTCAACGCTGGGACCACAGACATGGCATCTCATAGTATTAGGACTTTCAACATGAGCGTGGGCCTCTGGCCTCCTCAGACACATGCACCCACACATACATACATACAAGGGCAGAAACATGTATGCAACATACATGCATGGGCAGAAACATGTACATCACACACACACACACACACACACACACACACACACACACACACACACACACACACACAGAGATTTGTCTTGAGGTCAGTTTAATAAAATACAAGTGTCACAGGCCATTTCAACAAGCCTGTTAAAAGGAGTCAGAATATTTGCTGAAGCTCTTAGGTTTTTATGGTTACCACCTGGCTACATAAATGTTTTGTGCAAGGAGATGGAGCTTGAGGAAACCCAAGACATAGATATGCTATAGGACAGGCTGTAAATCTGGACCACAGTACCCCCGGAACGGGCATTCCTGAACAAGTGTATGTAAATCAAAACTTCCAAAGCAAGCCATAGAGGCACATCATGGAGGGTGGTGTACGGACAGAGTCAGCAGAGGTTACAGTGACCTCACATTATGTGGGTCTTCACAGCTAATTCCAAAGGTGCTGTGCACATCCTGCAATCATGCACAATTGCAAGACTCCACCTATCATAATGAGTTAGCAGAAGAGGCATGTGGAATTGCATGATGTGTACAGCCAAGCATGCTTGACCTCACCAGAGGGGAACAGCAGAGGCATTTGGATTATAAGTAGACTGATTGTTAGATTTAAGTTTGAAGTTTATTAAGCTATGATGGTGAGAGAGATACCTCTGTTTCTTTATATGTAAAATGGGAATATCATACACCTTGTGAATTTGTGGTAAAGGGTGACTGAAGCAATCAAGATATCTGTTATGGTGCCTGGTGGAAGTAGGCACCCAGTAAAAATGTAATTGTTATAAATCTGTGTAGGCTTAGATTCTTTAAAACCTACTTTAATAAGGGTTCTTAAATGCTTCAACCTCCCTTCTAGCCCACTGACCAAAGGTAGAGGAGAAGAAAGGTTAATAGGAAAGGAGGCATGTGGATTTGTTTAGAAGTACTTCTTTTGGGGGGTGATGATTCCAAACACATATCATCATCAGCAGTCCAGTCCAACTGCAGAACCCCAAACTTGAATCAGTAGCATGGCTCAACCCCAAAGAAACTGTGAGGCTCTGCCTATCTGCACAAGTCTGCAGAAGTGGCAAGAAGCAGCTGGAACACCACCAGACGTTCTTTGGTGCATTTCTCTCTACAAAGTCTCCACCAGCAAAGATCATCGAAGAAAGCAAGGCCAACCACTGCCAGAGCATGACCCACTGTCTGTGGATTTCTACTTATACTCTTTCTAAGCACACAGAAAAGCACCACCTGTCTGTTTTCAGTAAAACTACCTCTTATGTGTCTGCTTCAGAAAAAAGAAAAGAAAAGAAAAAAAAAAAAAACCTCATAAGACACAACCAAGTCTCCAAAGAACCCCAAAATTTCCACTTCAAACCCTGCTTTTTATAAGTGCTTTAAAAATATTTCATTTCATTTTTGTGGGTGTGTGGTTTCTAACTAAGTAAGTCTGGGTACCACTTGATTCAGTATCCAAAATGGCCAGAAGAGGGCGTTGGATTTCCTGGGATTGGAGTTATAATAGGTGGTTGTGAGCTACCATGTGGGTGCTTGGAATAGAACTCAGGTCCTTTGGAAGAGCAGCCAGAGCTCTTATCTACTGAGTTATCTTGCCAGCCTGCTTAAAAAGAGTTTAAAGGGGCTTAACAATGCTTCTTGGAGTTCAAATTTCTCCAGTGTTTCTACCTATCCTGTCTGTCTATCTATCTGTCTATCTATCTGTCTATCTATCTATCTATCTATCTATCTATCTATCTATCTATCTATTATCTATATTTTTGCAGCACTGGTGCTTAAACTCTAACTCTGGTTCTAATATATTCTAGACAAACACAGACTTTTTTTTTTTTTTTTTTTTTTTTGGTAAGGAGTCTGACATTGTAACTCAGGTTTGACTTGGACTCACTGTGTAGCCTAGGCTGCTCTCAAATTCTCAGGCTACTGAATATTGGGATTACAGGTATGAATCAACAGGCCTGGAATTACTGTTGTTGTTATTGTTGTTTTAATAGGATCTTGACAAGTCACCCAGATTAGTCTTAAAGTTGATATGCAGTTCAGGCTGGCCTTTGTTTTTCCTCAGCCTCCTGAGTAGCTGCTATAACAAGCCTGGGCCACGACAACTAGCTCTAAGGCTCCCGAAATCCTCCTTTTCTCCTGCTTCCCTCTATCCTCCCCCTCCCCTTCCACTTGTGGTGGATGTGTGTGTGTGTGTGTGTGTGTGTGTGTGTGAGCAAGTATGTATGTATATGTACAAGTGTTTGTGTACTTGTGTGTATGTGTGGAGGCCAGAGGCTGATATTGGATATCTTCTATTTCTTCCCACTTCATTTTTTAAACAAGGTTGCTCACTTAGCCTGGAGCTTGCTGATTCAGCTAGCTAGGCTAGCCAGTGAGCCCCTTGCAGGTGCAACACTCATCTTGTGGTCCTCACCTCTGACCCTGTTGGAGTTACATGCCTCTGTGCCAAGTCTGGATGCCGGGACCTGAAGGCAGAACTTCATGTTTGTTCAGGAAGTCCTTCACCTACTGAGTCATCTCCCTGGCCCCATTCGATCCTTAGACACTATTCCATAGGAAATCAATCGGTTGCTACTCATCCCTGAATTAGTAACATTGGGATGTCTAACTAGAGTCAGAGAGACAACAGATACCAGCATTACTCAACTAAGATAAAAATAATTGTTTTGGGTAGATAAGCTTTAAAAGTCAGTAGGCTGGGCCCACCATACTAGGCAGTTGAATAGGGATGTGTTTCACAGTTTGTTCTCCCTTGATAGGTCTCTGGGAAGCACAGAGTTCCCATGCCCTGAGCAGATGTTGCTTTGGAGAATTTTTGAACGTTCTCTTGGTTGTAGGGGTGATTGGCAGCACCTGCCTTGAACTTTTTCCAAGCCTAAACGCTTTCTGCTCTATGCTATGTCACAGCCCTGGGGGTGTAGCAAAACCACTTTTCATGTCCTGGAACTGACCCTAAGTCGAGGAAGGAGAACAATTCTGTCTGGTCTCGCTGCAAGAGTTCTTGTAACATAACCCTGTGTGGTGGAGTGTCTAGAGGCACCTCTAGATTTCCTCAGAGATGCCAAATCTGCCACCTGCCTGTGCCATTTCCATCCCTAATCTCCCTAATCAAGAGTTGGCTCTGGGGACCCCTTAGAGGGGTTATTTTCAAACTCTCTGCAATCCAGCTTAATACCCACCAACAGCTTTTCATTTCAAGTTAGAGTGAAATCTTGGCTTTTCTATTTTGTGAGTAGATGCCCTACTTGGTCTGGGATTATCCCATTTTGTGCCCACACTTTTAACAATTAGAAAACTTCCCCTTTAGCTCTTAAATGTAGTCTTTGGGTTTATACATATGCACTGTAGTCATTCAGACTATTAACCTGCTATGAAGGTCTCTGACCTGATCTCACTAAAGTCCCACTTGCCTTTGAGGACTTTGTGACAGCTTGATTATTCTACGCACAGCTGTCTCTTCTTTGAAGACATCATTTCTGTTAATGTTCCAAGACACTAGTCATTTGGGGTTGATCAGGCCTCAGATATTTCCATGAATTGATTCTTGTCATTCTTAACTCAAATATTACCTCCTCAAATATATCTTTACAACAATCTAAAATAGCATCCTCCACCATTTACACCCAATCACTTCACAAGGCTTTGTTTCTTACCATGATCTCAACGGTTCTCCCAGTTTATTGAATTGCCTAGATGAGAAAGTTTCAGGAGGTCAGGACTCTTGCATGTCATGTTGATGGCATCCTTATCTCCTAGGACAAAGTTTGTCCTATAGAAGGTGGCCCATAATATTTGCCAAGTCAGGAAATTGCAGCACAAATCCAACTTCTGTCAAAAGGAAGTGGAAATGTTTAAGATCTATTCTTTTCAAAATAGAGTTATTGAGACTTAGTTTACATACTATACAACTCATTAAAGTAAATAATTTTTAAGAATGCACATAGATGTTTGCATCCCATATCAACTTTAGGACATTTTCTTTACCCAAAATAATAACCCCAAAATATAGCCAATACTACAAGCTACCAATAGACTCCAAGCCTAGACAATCAACCAATCAAATTTCTATCTGTATAGAGTTGCTCACTGTGGACAATTTTACTTAAATAAAATAACACCAGAAAACCAATGAGTAAATAAAATTAGGTAATAAAAAAGCTTATTAGCAGTGGGAATAAAGTTAATTAATATGAACGGCTTACTATTTTTTCTAATTAGAGAACAGCACTGCTATTTTCATGTGTTTCAGGGAAATACTCCCACCTACTCACCTACACCCCCTGCAGCAAGCACACAAGCACCAGTGTTAACAATAAACATTAGCATCACATCAGAAATGATGAATTAAGCAAAATCAAAGTTAATGTTTATGATAGCAGAATTTCTCTCTTATGCCCTCTTTTCATTGCTACAGATATGGCCCCATTTATTTAGCATTAACTAAGAAATGGGTCCTTTTGAAGGGGGAAATGCATGCAGGTGGGAAACCCTTGCATCTTTTTGTCCCATTCTTACTACTCAATATAGTTACAGGAAGCCCCTCATCTATTTTCTCACAGCTTCCTGTGCTCTCCAGTGTTTTCCTCCACACCACATCTGTTGCCTCTCATATACCTATGAGAGAAGGGCAGAAATGTCTTCTGAGCCGCCATCTTGATTTCCATCTATAGCAATGTCGGTACAGTGGTTCTCCACCTTCCCAATGCTGCAACCTTTTAGGAGAGTATGACTCCCAACCATAAACTTATTTTCCTTGCTACTTCATAACTGTACTTTTGCTACTGATATGAATCACAATGTAAATATCTGTGTCTTCTGAAGGCCTTAGGCAATGCCTGTGTAAGGGTTGTTTGACCCCCCAGGTTGAGAATCACTGGGTTAGGGTTAAGAGTTACACTGTTGTTTCTTATGCTACTTATCAATACTTCAGAATAATTAGGTGTTGCATTATATGTGTTTAATTTGAATACTATTGGGGCCCATGTGATATATATTTCTGCTCCCCCACCCCTGCTTTTCTTTTTCTTGCTTCATACTTTGCTTCTTTACTTCCTTGTATTTGAGGAGACTAGATCTCAATATTTACTTGAATTTTTAATTCAAGGGGTTTTTTTTGTTTTTTTATGTAAGAAAGATTAAAATGCTTTTAGCCAGTTTTCCCTTCTGTGTTTAGGCCTCCTGAAGGAGTTGAACTTTTTCTAGAGAGCAACCTCTTAAAAATTTGCTGTCACCAGGAAGAAAATTGTAAGGAGCTTAACTAGCTGTCTGCTTGGATCCCCTCTGTCTTTGGGGTTCTCTGAACAGATTTTATGACTTTTTAAACTCTGGTCTTTCAGTAGACTTGCCTACTTTCATCTTATCATCTTTGAAAATTTCTGGCAAGAAGAATAAACTCGCAGTCAGTTCGCCTTTGTGTGCGGAACTAGCGATCAGAGCACCTGTGTGCCTATGGAAGGCAATTCCTGTGAGACACAGAGGGGCGGGGCTGCATGAGGGGCGGGGTCTAATTCATTACACCGGGGATTTTGACAGGTCACAAAGTCCAGTGATTTCCTGGGACACCAGCTTCAAAACAGACAGGATTTTTTGTTTTTGTTTCTGAAATATCTGTATTAGTGTATTTCCTGCACTTCACTATCTTACCTGGAATGGGTGTGTAGATAACCTGTCCCTGTAAATTTACTACCCCTAGAAACTAACAAGAGCATCTATTGAAATAGTTGTCTTACGGTATCTCTTATTAAATGTAATAAAGGAAACCAATTTGATGCATTGCTTATGCATACTCTTTGCATAGAGGTGAGTGAGAGATTTACTATTTGGTGTAAAGATATTTACATCTGTTCATCAAAATACGACTCCTTCTGTAGACTTCGAAAACCATGCCTGTAATATACATTATTATGGTAATTTAAAAACAGAACACAGAGTAGGAAGAGAGTATGATAAATGCCGGGCATCTCGTCCTCTACAGCTCTAGTAAATTCTGTACCTTAGGGTACACCGAATACATTTTGGGTTTCTCATGCAACAATCATTTTGGAAATGCGTCAGTCAACCGGCGTCTTTTACTCATTATTATTTAGCCTAAAGATCTGAGGAATCTGTTTTTATTCTGTCATCAATTTATTCCCAAGAAATGCCGCAGCCTTTGTCAGCTTGAAGGAATATTTCCTGTCTCTCCACTTACAATGATTGTCAGGCTGGAGCCCCTTGCCACCCTCGATTCGTCAGCTCTTTCCAAGGGTTGTCTTTCTTTTCTCCGCGGAATGTATTCCTCTACAGATTAGTTTAACAGATATTTCAGGAGAGGCATCTGAGATGCTGACAAGCACTGTTTTTACACACACCCCCTTCCCAAGCAAAAGATTAAGAATATCTTTCAGGTTTCCTTTATTTTTCTAAGCGTTAAATCTTTTCGTTCAAATCTTGGGGGGGGGGGGGGAATAAGCCGGGATAGCCTTCCTTGAATTACACAAAGGGCATGTGGTTCCGACATCAGCAGGAACACAGGCTGCCGCCTAGCTGTCCAGGCGCTATCCTTTCCTGCAAAGGTGAAATGATTTAGAGGCCTAGAGAAACTTAATTTTTCTTGATCACCATGTGCAACCCGGAATTTTAATGGCAGGCATAATTAATTCTTCTGATGTTAATCATCAGGGCTGGGCTCCACAATTATCAGCCTGGTGCAGCTGGGGCATGGTGCAGACATGAAAAATTAGGAAAATGAATCAGTAATAGGGTGGCAGATTTAATCTGCATCATGAAAACAAAGTTAAAAAGAGGAAGACCGGGAGAATTCCTGCTGAAGCTTTTGTGCCAATGTGCGGTGACAGAACTGAAAAATGTTGCCGATGTCCAAAGTGATTGGTAATTACCAAGCCATTGAATTTTTTATTGTCAATTTATCATTGCGCCAGAGGTTAAATTTAACATCTTCTTCTAAAGCCATCACTCTAAGAAGGCGGCCTGCGAGTCACGTGGCTCAGAGTCAGCAAAAGGTCAATCAGGTATCTCTTCTGTTTGCATGCGCCTCCAAACCCTCCTTCCGCCCGGGCCTCTTCAGACTGACTACCTGGCTGTTAGTACCTGCGACTTCCAGATAAGCATCAGATGCTGTCTCACACACACACACACACACACACACACACACACACACACACACACTCTTTTTTCTGTATTGGTATTTATTAAGAACCCTGGTGTAAGAAAAGAATTATTTCCCAAGTAAGAAAAGCTCCATTAGTCTAAGTCCCTGCCGGTCCTTAAGGTGCAACTAAAAGAAGATGTCAATCAATCTTTCTCTGTCGCCCTGTCTCTGTCTCTCAGTCTCTCTCTTTGTCTCTCTACCGCTTTCTCTCTCATTAGAGGCACTAGAAGAAATCGTATGACCCTCATTAAAGCAAAATTAAAATGACACAATTTCAACGGACTTAGATTTATTTTTTTCTTTTTTGCACAGGATGTCTTTTTTATTAATAGTTGAAGGGGAAAACCCGTAGTTTAAAAGGAAGGGGATATTTATCCACACGAATGCCGCACACTTTAAAAAGCATTCGGAAGTGTTCTACGGATCCGGGCAGAGAGTGAAATTCCACAGGGGCAGCTTCTGTCCACGAAGCCGCGTGAATTCTCCAGTCCATCTTGAACGTTACTCGCTTCCGTGTTTTTGTTGTTTGCTTGAGCTTGCTTCCTCTTCCATGTGGAATTTGAAATGTAGAGCAGTTTCTTATTAAGGGAATGATACGTATTTTCTAGAAATTAAAAATAGAAAGAGCCTTTGGGGAGACTTGAAAAGAAATCAATGTGTGTATTAATTACTGCAATTCATTATTCAAATAAAAGTGGGCTCAGCCTCTCATTGGATACAAATTTCAGGACAGGGATGTTTGTAAAAGACAAAGTCTGAATTCTGATCATGTTAATCTGCAGATCAAAGGCTCTGAGTCTGCGCCTGGTGGAGCTCCTCCGGGGATAGAGGAACCGGGCTCCATCCCAGGCTGGGGCAATGAGTTATTACCGCTGAATACAAAAGCTGGCCACGTGACTGTCACCTACCAGCAGTGGCAGGAGTCCTCCTGCCTAGGTTTCCTGAGACCTTGCTTTTCTGAGCCCTCACTTTTCTATAATTAAATCCGAACCATAAAAGCCATACCTGTCAAATGACCTCCAGCCGCCCTCATAAACAACATTGGGAATTTTGCTGGTAGCAGGCAGGCTTTGGGAAAGAACATTGGAAAATGTCCTGTTTAACCACCTCCAGCCTTCCCTCTCACACTGAACTATTTTCTTCTCCCCAGCATTTCTTCCCACACTGCGCTTTATGCTCCCCCATTTTGGAATTTAAGTAAGGGGCTGGAAAACACACGGCAAATAAAAAATATAATATATTGAAAAGATTCTGCCATCTTCTTCTGAATTAGTAACCTGTCCTTTTAGGAAGAAGAGAAAATGGGATGAAGGAATGTAATTTTTCTAACAGCGTTTGGCTGCCTTTCTTTGATCATGTTTTATGGCTGGAGGATAAATTACCACGTGGAGGTTTCTGTTTAAAACCTGAGCGTGTTTAGTATGATTTGAATCCTGCCGTATAGTCGCCTCTTGCAAGCGTTAATGCAAAGGACAGCAGCTCAGAGCATAGCACATACTAGTGAGTTCTTCTCAGCTATTGGAATCTCCTACTATTTTAATTGGATTCTTTCCAAAACTGTAACTAATTAAGAATCAATTCAGGACCATTAGCAAGTGGGACAAGCTAGCTGGTGCTGCATATTTCAAAAAGCGTTAGTTTTAATGAGAGGTGTTACTAGGTGGGGGGGTGGGGCTAGGGGGTGGAGTTGCGGGGAGAGAAACAGATTAAAGATAGTGTAGGGACCATCTTTGGCTACCTGAACGACTAATGGTACACGAAAAGATGCTGAATTTGTAGTCCTCTGTAATTGCTCTATCTACTGTTCTTAGAGAAACTTTTAAACACACAAATGGAGGCGTTTAGGGGTGCGTTAGAGGTTCAGTAGCTATTTATAAATGTTACAAATGGTTGGCTTCCGTGGTGGAGCGCCCTTCTCATTGGAGAACCATATGTTGTCTGCTTTCAGTCGCGTTAACCTCGGTCCCGCCAACCGGCTTTCTCTTCCCTGGGCTTTGTGCTGGCGCACATCTGTGTATCAGACTGCAGTGCCTGCAGATGGTGTTTTTTAATTTGTTCGAGGGTTAGCTGTGCCATATTTTTGACAGCTGTTCTCCAGGCCCTTTACCACAGAGGAAAACTTTGTGAGAACCCGGTGTTGGGGAGGGAAATCTGATTCGCATGCCCTCATTAGTTGCTTCTGTTCTTTTTGGATCTTGGTACCCAGTCCTTTGTTATCAGAGTTGTGTGCTGACGCGCCTCCCCAGAGAACAAAGGTGAAAAGTTAGTGTGCGGTGAACTTGCTTTGACCATTACATTCTGAATATATGTGTGGTTTCAATGGGTAGCCGAATATTTAATCATTAGGGAGGGAAGGCAATAAATCAAATGTCTGAACTTGGACGCATTATCTGATGTGCTTGATTTCAGAGTTAACCTTCTTCGTGGACTTCTGTCGTGAGACATTACCTGGACCAAGTTTCTTCATTTGAAGCAATCATAACCCAACTACGGTGCTCTTATGATTGTAAGATAATTGCAATAAAAAAAGAGACAGTTGGCTTCTAGAAGTGGACGGGGACAATAAAAATATATTACTCTATGGGAAAATAAGTTAACTAAGTTTAGGTTTGATTACATGTTTGAGGTGGGGTACGGTAGAGATTGAAAAGGCAATTACAAGAATATTGCAGGCTTATGAGTTTAAAGGATTCTGTAAGGTGTGTATGGCTAAGAGACTCATGAATGTTTATTGAGAATAGCTTCTTTTTGCTTAAAAAAATGCTATCAAGACATTGGAGTAGCCCCTTTGAATAAGTGATCTATAGTTGGGCTCCCAATGTGGGGAAATGTTTCTTGTACACACTGCTATCCACCCACAGTCTCCCATGACTACCCCATAGCCCCTATGCACATCTAATCAGTCACCAAGGCGAGCCAATTTTCCCTCCATTGCTCACTGTCATCTTCCCCCCCCCTCTTTGATTCTTAGTTTAGTCTGAATAACTTCTTTAAAATATTTGTATTTATTCTCTGAGAATTTCATACACATATACAGTATGTTTTAATCATACCCACAATCCACTCCTCCTCGATTCCACCAAGATGCCCCATTTCTTACCTCTGTTCCAGCAAAGGCCCCTCACCTCGCTTCTTCCATCCACTCTCACTCTTCCAATCCTTCCCCGAATGCTTTTGCTGCTGTCTCAGTTGTCACATTATAACTTAATTATCAATTCGCTCACCTTCCCCCATCTTAGGCTGTGATCTGTTTAAGGACAAAGGCTAAATCTTTCATACCTATATCTCAGACCCTAAAGAATGTGTGCAGTAGGAGATCAAGGGAAACAATCTGAATTATCTCCTACCATATATTAGCCTGTCCAAGCTGTGAGCAGATAGCAGATAGCAGGAGTGGGACTCACAGAACTCTGTGTCTGTATGAACTTCAGATTCATGTCAATGGCTGTGAAAATGAGCAGTGAGTTCCAACCTTGCTTTGTCTGGATGGGTGCTGTGTGCAAAGTTTAGGTCTTGGTCAGGCTTACACGTGACAATTGGGGAACACGTGGAAGGAGTCTGAAGTGCCGAGGAATCCCACAACTCTCAAGTTTAAAGTCAGCTTCACACTGCCACATATTTCAGAAGAATAGATAACTTAGGGAAGTTGAAGAATGAAATTCTCCTGAGCTTGCTTGGCTGTCAATTCTTCACGGTTTCTTCGGGCCCATGCTCTAGGTTGACTCTCTAACTTACTTTGACCGTTGAATAATACCAAATGTAACATAGTCAGAGATGTGAAGTGCTCCAGGGCTTGCCCATTTTTGTTGCAGATAGAACCGTGAGTACTGCTATCACACGAAGATATTCTGGCTAGGGTATTAAAAAGCTGAAAGATACATGGCTTGGTCACCCTCTGGGATCTAACCAACTCCAGACAATCTTCTGGATACATGAGGAAGCCATTTTGAATTCTCTTGCACCTAGCTGACCACCCAACTGATCACAACTGCTTTGGCGTGAGTCCAAAGCTGCTAGTGCCATCTCAGACCAGCAGCACCTTGGAGCTGACCAATGACTTGGGAGCAAGAATAAACAAATATTGCTCGAGGTCTCTATGTTTTGGGTGATATGTTATGCAGAAGAAGGCTAAGTAATATGAGGTTATCGAATAACAACTCCATTCCACCTGACCAGAAGAGTATACTACATCAGAAGTCCCAATGGAATAGAAAAATGAGGCAAAAAAAAAATAATCAACTTTAAACCTAGTGATGTGTGACATTTTTGATCCTTCATGTAACATTTGAGTACACTATCCAACCTGACATGGGCAAGTAGTGAAGAAGCCCAAGATGTGATGTGTTGAGGTGAAAATCAGTGAACAAGAAAACCCCTTCCTAGCAGTTCCAGGGGCCTGTCCTCTTTTTGCATCTGTCTTTTTTTTCTAGTCTGGATCTCAGGTCCCTAAGGTAGTCCTAAAGGCTGCCCAGAATCCTTTCAGTGATTTCTTCCCTCCCATTAAATGAAGTAGTTACTTAAAACCAAGGACAGTATATTGGGTGACACTCCATTATTATAGTTTTAAAAGAGAAATTGGGGTCAAGACTTCACAAAGCTGGCTGGCTAATCACATTAGTTGAGGTTCAGTTACTGAAATAAAGAATCCTCTCTGGCTAGTTTTAGCAGGATAAGGAATTAATTAGCTTGCAGAATTATTGGGAAGGTTGAAGAAAATAGATCCGAGTTGAGCTTTCTAAAAAAACTCTCCTGGTTCTCTACATATTTATTCATGTTCCTTGGTGTTCATTTCTCTACCAGAGTGTAAGTGTCTCAAAGAATGACAGCCATTGTTTTATTCTCTTCCACACCCCCAAACACCTAGAACAGCGTGGCACCTGTAGGCTCTCAATAACATGGTTAAGGTAATAAATTTTAATTCCAGTAGGGATCACTTTGGAATGAGAGGACTCAGTAGGCCTTTTAGTCTACTCCTGAGGGACTGAATAATTTCAGATTGGAAGAGGAATTAAAGAAGGGCACAGATGCATTATGGGAGGAACTTGGGAGTGTATTAGACAGACTGACAGATAGACATGGTGGGGGCTCTGGAGAGAGAAAACCTGGGTTCATGTGCCAAAAGTGGGAATCTCTTCTTATTTCTTTCTAAGGTTGGGGGTGGTTTCACAGTACAACCTTGCAGACAAGCTCTCTGAATCTCAAGCCAGAGGTAGAGGGGCTGGTACGAGGGGAATGTGTGGCTTCCGACAGCAGCCATTTTAGTATAAACTCATATCCTGGGTGAGAGGCATAGGGAGTGTGTTAGCTAAGGTCTCACAACAGCTCACTGTCAGCCCAGTAGGTGCCTGCCAGAGTCTGTGAAAGAGGAAATGTCTGCAACAGCTATAGTAGCTGGAGCAGCAGCTGGATGGAGTCTACCACTACATACCTACAAAGACTACAAGTTTTGGGTGACTTTTTCGAATTTGGAGATACTTGACTCTCTGTCAGAGGACTTATAGGAATTTAGCCAAATTGGACCTTACCGTCTACTAAACAGATTTATTACCTTTTCAAGACAATGCATCAATGCATCAGTATTTAGTGGGTTCAAGTTTGGCCATCTCTTATCATAGAGGAACACCAATAATGGACTTCCGTGCGTGACTGGCAACTTTTGACTAGGGTTTCATAAATAGAGGAACAACTTACAGGGCTTGAGATAAGGCTGGGCTGATTTAAAACATTTGGGTCAGTTGGACCAGGCAAACCTCCGCTATAAAACCAAAGGCTTGTCAATCATTAGGATTTTCTGACAGATTCTGGTAAGGAACTGGGCAGACTTGACAAATAGGTACTACAGGGGAGAAGACATCCCATCTGGGTCTTGCAGGAGACTCCAAAGTACCACTTTGAGGGCATAGTATAAGCACACAGAAGACACTAGGGTCTACTTTGTTAGGTAGCATAGAGCTTCCTTCCTTCCTTCCTTCCTTCCTTCCTTCCTTCCTTCCTTCCTTCCTCCATCCTCTTCTTTCTTTCTTTCTTTCTTTCTTTCTTTCTTTCTTTCTTTCTTTCTTTCTTTCTTTCTTCATTTATTTGCTCACTAAAGAGAAACAAGTTGATCTGTAGAAATGAGAGAGCCAGACTGTAACCGCATGCTGTGCAAGTTCCAGGAGCATTGCTAATACTGAAAATTGGAAAGATTACTGAAATGACAGAAGGCATTTTAGGGACATCAAAAAGCAGCAAAAGGACTTCTGGCTCCATGCCTTCTCCCTACTCCCTCACCCGCTACCTTTTCTTCCCCCTTTCCATCCTTTCTTTCCCTCCTCTTTTCCTCTTTTCTCCTTGGCTTGATCCTTTTGTTAATAAAGAAGCCATATCTAGCAGTATATCTTTAAACCCAATTAAATTCATTCCTGAAAAATTCTATTAAAAAATCTACTCTAATTCAATAGGAGCCAAGGGACTTGGAACAAGCCTGACACTTATGCCTTCAATCACTGAATTTCACTGATAGATTTTACAACAATAATCTGTTATTTAGATAACTACATTTATGCTCTCAATAAATCTAGACCACTGTTAGTTATTCCCTGTGTTTAAACAAAAAAGAAAAGCAAGAGGCTTTGAAG
This sequence comes from Mus minutoides, assembly GCA_902729485.2. NCBI lineage: Eukaryota > Metazoa > Chordata > Mammalia > Rodentia > Muridae > Mus > Mus minutoides. The sequence continues at coordinate 788,258 of LR750120.1, forward strand.
CTTTTATTATGTTCACAAAGGAGCAACATTGAACCAAATTCCTGAGCCTGGGGAGTTAGAGATGGTTGACCAAATTGTCCACTTACAATGTATTTTATCTTAGTTTTAAAATTGACTGTTACTCAGCTCTAAAAGGGATGTCTCCATCAACCACACCTCCCCAACTCCGCAGGGAACACTGTGGAAGAGGAAGTGGACCTAGTGTAAGAACCAGAGGGGTTGGAGGACACCAAGAAAACAAGGCCTTGCAAACACAGCAGGGCCGGTGCACATGTGAACTCAGAGCCCTGGGCAGCATGCACAGGGCCTGCACAGGTCTGCAGCAGATAGAGGCCCTAGGGCTGAAAGAAGTGGATACATCTCCCAATCCTTACCCAGAAGCTATCTCTAATTAATAGCCATTTGCAAATGAAAATTTAATTTCTTCTAAGAGATTCTCACTGGAGAAACAGTCACTATCAAGAGCAGGCTCCATGCCCAGCAGTCGATGGCCTATAGAAAACCAGCTCAAGAGCATCCTCGGTAGTTGTTTGTGATGTTGAGTAAGGGCCTTAGGGTTTTTGCTTTGTTTACTTTTACCTTACAGGTCCTTTTTGTATGCATTATCTTTTGGTTTTTGTGTTTTCCTAGGACTCCTATGTGTGTAGATGTGTGTGTCTCTGTGTCTATTTGTGTTTCCTGTGCTTTTTCCTTTTTTAGGCTTACTTCTTCTCTTGTTTGTTTTGTCTTATTCTAATTTGTTTGTTTTTGATTTATCTTATTTTATTTTTATTCCTTAGATTCATTTTATTATTATTTCTTAGCGACAGACAGTGTGTTGATCCAACTTTGAATCAGGGGAGGTGCAGAGGACCTGGGAGAAGGGAAACTGTAATCAGAACATATTGTATGAAAACATATATTTTTCAATAAAAGTAAATATGTTTTGTTTAAAAAAAAAAATGAGCTGGGCGTGGTGGCACACACCTTTAATCCCAGCACTTGGGAAGCAGAGGCAGAGGCGGGTGGATTTTTGAGTTCAAGGCCAGCCTGGTCTACAGAGTGAGTTCCAGGACAACCAGGGCTACACAGAGAAACCCTGTCTCGAAAAACCCAAATCAAAACCAAAACAAAAACAAAAAACAAAAACAAAAAAATTGAATATGTTTACCCATTACAGGGGCTAAGAAATAGTTGTCTTATCTGATGTAGACAATATACACTCCTAAAGTTGGCGATATATGTCAAACAGACCATTAGTCCTCAGGCCTTCGACAGAACAGGAAAGCCTCGGTCTCCTCTTTGCTAGACAAAAGACATGCATGGGAACTTTCAAACACATTGATACAAAGAATTACAATGAACTCTGGAGTCTACTGAGACATCACAGGAACCTTGGATACAAAGCTAGTAAATTTCAGAGCAAATATTCTTCAATTAGCACATGATTCTCACTCTTATGTGTATGCATGTATATGTGTTTGTATGTGTGCTTGTATGTGTAAGAGTGCACATGAATGTATTTATATGTAGGCCAGAAGTCAACCTTCAGTTTGGTCCCTTAACAGCAATTCGTGTGTGTGTGTGTGTGTGTGTGTGTGTGTGTGTGTGTGTGTATGTGATGTGCATGTATATGCATTTTTGTGTGAATGCAGATGTTCACACATTGGGGAAGGACAGCTTTGCTTGTCATTCCTCACCTTTCACCTTATTTGAGACAGGGTTTCTCTTTTGTTGATTGGTGCTGTGTATCCCAGATCTATGGGCTTCTGGAAATCCTCCTGTCTCTCCCTGTTCAGTACAAGCATAAGCCACCATACCTGGATTTTCATGGGTGGTGGGGCTATAACTCATGCCCTCATGCTATGCAGCAAGCACTAATCTATCTCCCCAGACACTGCATTACTCTTGTGATGGTTTCTGTACTTGATTGCAAACTCTCTTGAGGTAGAGACTGGAATTGCTGTACATTCTTCTTTTAAAGCTATTGTCAGTTCTTGTAAAAAAAAATTTCTGTAAAGGAAAATTTTGAAAGTTACTGCTTAAAGTGACATTTAAGTGATCTAGCAAATCCCTGACTGAAGATTCACCTCCCATGAGTCTTCCGTCATTAATCGGGAGGGAAATTTCCTTCTGAACTTCATTAATCCCTTTCTCACTGTTATTAACCACTTAGAGACCCCCACTTTTCATTAGCTGTATTCCAAGTGTGTGTTAGCATTGGGCTTGAGATACCATGTCTGAGTACATCCATGAAGCAGGCAAGGCAGGCTATCATAGGGATACACTCAAGGCAGGCTATCATAGAGATACACTCAAGGCAGGCTATCATAGGGATACGCTCAAGGCTGGCTATCATAGGGATACACTCAAGGCAGGCTATCATAGGGATACGCTCAAGGCAGGTTATCATAGGGATACGCTCAAGGCAGGCTATCATAGGGATACACTCAAGGCAGGCTATCATAGGGATACACTCAAGGCAGGCTATCATAGGGATACGCTCAAGGCTGGCTATCATAGGGATACACTCAAGGCAGGCTATCATAGGGATACGCTCAAGACAGGCTATCATAGGGATACACTCAAGGCAGGCTATCATAGGGATACACTCAAGGCAGGCTATCATAGGGATGCGCTCAAGGCTGGCTATCATAGGGATACACTCAAGGCAGGCTATCATAAGGATGCGCTCAAGGCTGGCTATCATAGGGATACACTCAAGGCAGGCTATCATAGGGATACACTCAAGGCAGGCTATCATAGGGATACGCTCAGAACACTTAGACATGAGCATTGCTGTGTGCAAGGCACTCTGAGATTCAGCAAAAATTGTTATTCTGAAGCCTCAAAAATAACCTAGGGAACCAATGTCTGACTTACCTGCTATGGATGTTGGTTAATTTTGTACATTTTGTCTCATTAAACATCCAGTAAGTAAACTAGAGCATGCAAGAAGTGAAACTTTATTCCTATATAGCAAACAATTTTTACTGAAGAATTCATTGTTGGTGGCAAAGAAAATGTATTCTTTCTCAACCCAGGGTAAACTGTTAACTTACTAATGACTAAATTAATACTTTACTTTCTAAATAACAAATACCTATTTCTCCCTCCTGAAGCCACACTCATTTCCAAAGAAAAGGATTGTGAAAAGTCGTAGTTGAAAGGCTAGCTACTTGTTCAGTTTTCTAAGCTAGCTTAAAATACCAATCAGCACTGAGTCTACTGTTACAACTCAGTTTTGTTGGGATTCTCCAATCAAAGGTGATTGTCATAGTAGTCATAGTATATTTTGGCTTCTGTTACAAAGATATTTTAGAAGGAACCACTAAGAACAAAGTATAATGACATCTGTGTGGAAAACTTCAAAACCACTGTGTTGTATGCTACCTTCTAGAATTGATACAAAAATACCCTGGACTGGCTGATTTACAGTTAATGTAGCTTTATGTTCCACAGCCTTAGAGAATGGGAAGTCTAAGGTCAAGGCATCAGCAGATTCACTGTCTGGAAAGGACTTGTGATCTTCCTCAGAGATGTCATTTCTATATCTTCATATGGGAGAGAGGGTTGACCAATCCAGGCTCTCTCTCTCAATCTCTCTCTCTCTCTCTCTCATTTGTGTAATCTGCTTATGTTTGTTTTAAAGCACCCCCCCCCCCCCCGTGATTATAGATGCTTGTGCAAAGATATGCAAAATGTAAGCATTGATAAACATATGTCAGCGAAGCACTCTGGTATTGTGGTGATAATCTCACACAGGAGGGGTGTGCTCTCAGAACAGACCTCCCAAAAGCCTCACCTGTTGAAACTTTCGAATGTGGGGGACACCAGTGTTTCAATTATGGCAGTAGATCACTCACAAATGAGATATTGAATTGTGACACGTGGAGAGAAAACAGATGCATCTACAAGTTAGATGACAAGGAGACTAGAGGCTGGGGATGGACCTGTGGTGAGTTTTACAATGTTCAAGAATTTTTTTTTTTGTATTTTGCTTGGCAATAATTTATTTTGATCACCGTCATGAGCACTCTAGTGTTTACCTGACTTGGCGAGCAAACCCTGTTAGAGACAGTCTTCTCTACCCGCCCCCTATCCATTCAGTGGTAATTTACCCTATTGGATCCAGTTGGTATGTTCAAGAAGTATATATTCACTTACATATGTTAGAGAGAGTTTACGTAAGGAGAGGCCACCGTACTGGGTCATTACAAAAGGCTTTGGAGGCCTGAGAGCCTGGGTTCAACTCGAGGATTTTATAGGAAAGGAGATTTATTACCAAGCAGAACAGGTGTCTAAAAACAAAACAAAACAACAAAAATCACAAACAGAAATTATGAGGAATAATTTTTTGTGGTTGTTTTATTTTTAAACCAATCTGATAAGATTCTTTCCCAAGGCAAGTGCATCTAAGCTTCTGTGAGTAGGTAGCAAGGAAGATGAGGGCTTCATTAAACTGTCCGGGCAGGATTCCTGCTTGAACTGGATTCAGTCTTGATATAGAGGAAACCCAAGGTTGAGCCTAGTCAAAACACAGCACAACACAAGTAATAAAAAAGTGAAATCATGTTGTTTCAGGAAAATGAATGGAATTGGAAATTGTGATAGTAAGTGTTATTTAATCCTAACATGGTAGAGAAGAGGGTGGACCAAGCAAGGCTTTCTCTCTTCTCTCTTTCATTTGTATAATATGCTTAGGTTTGTTTTAAAGCAATATTTTTCTTATATTCTGTGATTATAGATGCTTATAGAAAAATATCCAGAAAGACAAATACTGCATGTTTCCCCTAATAGGTAGAATGTTGATTCTATTTATTTATTTATTTATTTATTTATTTATTTATTTATTTATTCATTTATTTATTTATTTTATTTTGGTTTTTTGAGACAGGGTTTCTCTGTGTAGCACCGGCTGTCCTGGAACTCACTCTGTAGACCAGGCTGGCCTCGAACTCAGAAATCCACCTGCCTCTGCCTACCGAGTGCTGGGATTAAAGGCGTGCACCACCACGCCCGGCTGATTTTAATTTTTTCATGCCACTACCCACGAGTGTGTGCAAGAGCATGCATGTGCCCTCATGTGTATAGGTCATACAATAAGAAAGGAAACCACGAGAGGAGACAAACAGAGATCTCAAGGGAGGTAGGGAGAAAGAAAAAGAGAATGATAGAGTATATGTGTTAATATCATGAAAGGCAGATGGGGGTTACCGGATGAGGAAAGCATCCAGAAGGAGGAGGTTGGGGAGGACGGTGGAGGGAAGATCACCAAACAATGCATGAAGTGTTATAACAAAACCTATTGCTCTGCATGCCAGACCACATTTAAGAAAACATGCACAAAGAGCCTGATGAAGGTTGGGAAAGTCAGCCTTTCAGATGTAGATCATGCAGACCCTAGGAGGAACAACAGACAAAGGGGGTGGGGTGGCGGGTGAAGTAGTGCTGTGAAATAAGCAGTGGGGTTGTGACGGGGCGTGGGTAAATCAGTGGAATCAAAAGGTCCACTGACTGACTCCTCACTCGGGCACTTCCAACAGTGTGTGGCCAATGGCAAGGGTCACACAATCATGACGGCATAAAGCCCTGGGTTTCAAGAAGCTGCCTCTGACGGAATTCTCCTTTCTCACACCCGAGCTTCAGCTGACTGGCACCAGAATGCTCACTTCATTTGTCTTCCGCATGAGTTCTGTCCCAAGCCATCATTAGACTGGCATCATCATCATGTTTCCTCCTCCTGGGCTGTGTAGTGTTGCCTCCCCCGCCCCTGTCACCCATGGCAAGGTTCATGCCTGATTCCCCTAGAAGGAAAGGAAAGCATAGCAAACATACTTGATTTTCATGTGACTCAAGACCCTTTAGCAATGAAGACCCAAAGACCCATGGAAAACTATCTTTGAGGACAGTCTTAACAAACAGTGATAGTGGACAGAAGGGTGTCGCCTGATGCTGTTGAATATGTACTCAGCGAGGCCATATTCTTCAAATTCTTGGCCTCCTGGTGTTGGGAAAGACCCTTCTGAAATGACACTCTTGGGATTTTTACTTAAAGAAAGAAGATCAAATACTTTTTTTCATGACTTGCTTTGGAGGCAGCCAGAGTGACCTACAATCAGATCTTCTGGCTTCTAAGGTCATGTCAGTTTCCTTTAGAATAACCCACTCAGCATCTCTGGGTAGCATATTTTTGGAATAGCATTTCCTGTACTCCACACAGTAGTCTAAAGAGAAAACCAGGCCACAGGCGCAATCACAGAACGTCTTTTTCTGTGTTCCAGTTTCCACATTTTAAGATTACCAGAGTAAGCCTTTCAGGTTCTACAAACCAGGCTGCTCCTGGATGAGAACCTCTGGAATGCTTCTGAAGTAGAGATGCTTAAAGGCTGCTGCTGTGGCACTGTAGACTTCTTGGGCTGGTGCTATCCTTTCCAGTCCACCGTGCTGTGCCCTGTGCCCTGTGCCCTGGCCCTTGAACTCTTGCTGAAATCCGGGAGAACTCAGGTGGCTGCCTCATTCTCTGATTTGCTCCTGAGCATTAAACAACATCATTTTCATCATAGCCAAATACTCAAACAACTGTAAAACGCAAGTAATCCAACACTTGCAGTGTGAGATTCTGATATGTCTATCTCCATCAATGGACTCCTTGCTTGCAGAATTTTAACATGAGCTGAATTTAAGAGTAGTTTCCAGATTCTCCTAGTAACTGTCTAGAACATATATTTTAATCCCCATTGAATAAGAATTTGCTTGAAGAAATAACTCAGCTTTGTCAGGAAACAATAATATCAATGAACAGTCATTTACATGTGCATGAGCCTTGACTTTTTTTTGTTGTTTTTTTGTTTTGTTTTGTTTTGTTTTTTTTGAGGCAGGGTTTCTCTGGGTAGCTGTGGCTATCCTGGAACTCACTTTGTAGACCAGGCTGGCCTCCATTCAAGAGATCGACCCGCCTCTGTCTCCTGAGGGCTGGGATTAAAGGCATGCGCACCAAGGCTGGCACTTGTATGAAATTTTCATATACCTAAGTAAATTCAGGGTACAGATTGAACAGACTGTGCTGAAAAGTCCTATCAATAAGCCCAAGCTTTGTTACCATGACAACCCAAGTAATTGAATGATCAACAGTGAGGGGGCCACTCTATTTGTGAGGCTCATCTGATGAATACAAAGAAGGATTTAGTGAGAGAAAAATCAGTACAGTTATTTAGCAACATGCTGTAAAAATCCAGTTGTTTTTTTAAAAAATTATTTAAAGAATGTCTTGGGTTAGGCACACACCTTTAATCTTAGAGTTTGGGTGCTTGGAGAAGGATAACAAATTCCTGTGCAGCTTAGGCTACCTGAGGAGACCTTGTCTCAACCTAAGGTGATACTACCAACAACAAACAGTCATTGTTTCACATCCTGGCATATGTTGGAGTTCCTAGTAAGTCCAATGTATGGATAACAATGGCTAATTGCCTGGATCACTCCTATGAGTAACGAGTTAAGGAGTACTTTACCTTGCTTCCCTTTCTTGCCTCATCCACAAAGGAGGGAAGAAGTCCCAAATCCAAAAGGGACTAGGTCTGTGGGAGTGGAGGGTGGGATGACAGGGTTGTACTGAGCCCTCTTTGAGGCATTCCCTAGCTCTCAAGGACACCAAAGATTGCCTTAGGCTAGCCCTTTCCGCCTTGGAACCTGGATCTCAAAGACTGAATTTCCGTGGCATGTGCTTCTCTGAATCTCAACCGATTTCACTCTGTAGAGGGCTTGACCAGGCGGCTGCTCGTGTGTCTGTTCTGTTCTCTGGAATCTCATTGCTGACAGCTGGCCCCCTGAGGACATGTCTCTCCAGTCCCAGCTTCACTGAGTGTTTATGGTCTTTAGGAGTTGGCTTTTCTTGACTCCTCAGTCTCAGATGCAAAACTAGCTTCTGTTTAAACTATCAGATGAGCTTCTGAGCCTGGATTGCCTATGGATTAGTGGCGGTGAGTCAGGACGATTGGCTTTGTCCTTTGGAAAAGTCCTATCCTTGTGCTTTGCTGACTTAATATTTTATTATTATTGTATTCTTAAATTATGAGGTGATTGAGGAGGGAAAATGTGGGCTTTCTGCAGAGAGGTGAAAGCTTACAAATCTAGAATAAAAAAAAAGTTGAAGTATTTTGAACCTCTTCAATAACTGTCTCTTATGTCGGTAATATAATTACTAGTGGAAAAATGAATAAAACCTCAAACCCAATAAATTATATTTCCATTGAATTTCTTTTCTTATATTCTAAGGGAACAGGATTGTCAAATGCTTTCCTGCCACCTTATTTTTTAAGTGCTAAGACATGACATAGTATGCATTTTAATGTATTCGCTCATGTCCAGTTTCAACAACACTGGGTGGGAATTAGTACCCCATAATTCATGCTGTAGGGTGTCTTATTACAATTATAAAATTTTATTATAAAATGTTTTTTTAATATTTATATTGTTAATTAAATGACGATGGATTACTCATAAATTCAGAACAGAGAATTATGGTTCATTACTTCCTGCTCAGACTTCTTATTAGCCAATCAGAATATTTGCTTTCTTTCCCTACACGTATAGATGCTTGACGGCGGAAGCCTGCAATGTTGCTGTCCTTTGAAAGTTGTCTCTGAAATAAGAAACTCTCAGAGCAGTTTATCTGCAAAGAAGGTGATACAAAGCTGTCCTTTTCTTAGGGTCTTTTCTTGAGGCACTGTGTGATATTTTTAAATCTTCTTTTGAATTTTGGTTTCTACAGAGAGTTCTACTAAAAAGCGACTACAGTAAAGACAGGTGGACCCTCATGTAGAGACTTCTGCTTGCTTTTCATACACACTGCTTTGGCTGTCACCTGAGTTGTGACCGAACATTAAATGAAGACATACAAACACCAAAGTATCAACCAAAAGGTAGGAAGACTGCAAGAGAATCTTCTAGACCTTCCCTGTCTGCAAGGTAGCCTTGTGGCCACACACGACTCTTCAGTAGTTAAAATATGAGAAGTGTGACTGAGAAATTGAATTTCAGATCTTATTTACTTTTAATTAATTAATATGTGAGCTATTGCATTCTTAAAAGCCCACTCTCCCAGTCACATTCTGGCTCCGTTTTGTTAACAGGCTGGGTTGGAAGGCCATGTGACTGAGGAATTTTTTGGTGGCCAGAGCTAAAGCCAAAGCACATGGAAGCTGGAAAGATGGATATTGCTGGAGGACTCCTCAGGCTTCTATGCTATGCTGGGGGGAGGGGGCGTGGCTTTGGTGAAGGCAGTGAGATTTAAAGAAACCCTGCTAAGAATCAAGGCACACTGGTACAGAGGCCCTGGGTACGTGTGGGTACAAATGTTTCCTTCTTGTTCATTCTGCTTTTTTTGCTGAATGAACACTTTCAAATCAACCACGTCTTATTGACGATTTTTCCCCCTTTTGATTAGTAATGTTGTAAACCCATCACCTGGGAAACTTGTGAAAATGTGGATCAGATCCAGTGGGCTCTGGGGCAGCTTCCATTCTGCATTTCTAAGAAGGCGCCTGTGATGCACGTGGTTGAGGACCACCCTGGAGTCCGGAGGCTCTAGAAGGTCTAGAAAACATTTGCATTTCAGGCCTTCAGTATCAACCCGGTCCTAATCACTGGTTTAAACATAAAAGGCTCCCACTATCCAGAAATCAATATGCTTTTAGTTTTAAACTCAGACTAGGAACATTTGTCTGGGGACCGGGAAAGACAGAAGGTTGTTGTGTTTGGAGAAATGAGGCTCATTACTCGCAACACCAAGACTGGTTTAACTATGCACTGATGTGACCATACTGGCATTCTGGAGGTGTTTAAAAAGCAAAGAGGAAAAACCCGGAGAGGAGAACCCAGTCAATTTTTTTTATATACAAATAGCTACAATGCTGTATTTCAGTGTTGTTGTGACCACTCTTTATAACCCCATGCTTTTACAGCAAGCTGTGATTTAGAGCTAGTTGAAGAAGGAATCGATTGTAGGTAGAGGCCAGCTATTGATCAGAAAAAGGGAATGGAAAATTGGAATGCTTCTTAAATAGAGAAAAATTCAGAATTAGAAGTCAGGTGGCAGGAGGGCCACTGTTTGAAACAAATAAAAGAAGTACCGCTTCATGGCATCTAGATGTACTCTGGGATGTTCGGCTTTCTGATAAAGATGGAGGGGCTGAGAATACTAAGGAGCAACAAATCCAGAAGGAATGAGCCTTCTGTGTCTTGTTAAGTCTTCCAGACAGCGGAGACTGCGGAGCGAGCGAAGCTGCCCAAGAGGATTGTTGGGCGGCCTGAAGGCTCAGGGCAGTGGATATCAGGAAGAGTTACATGGAAACGAATAGAGCTTGTTCAGTTATTTCTGCTGTCTAGACTTGAACCAAGACCAAGCTGAGCAGAAACCTAATGTTCTGGGCCTCCACACATGCTTCATGCTTTGTGTAGTTCTTTTTTTAGTTCAGTAATTCAGTGTTTGGGGGGAAAGGAACGTTAAAGGAAAACAGAGGCCCGTAGGTCTCCCACTCCTTCATCTCTGGGGAAGTTGAGACCGTTCTTGTTTTATTTTTTGTTTAACTATCAGTCTGAAACCTTTCTCTACTTGCTGTCAACCACCTGAAATCAGAGAATTATCTCTGGCAGGAAGCTAGGAGTCTCGTGGCAATTAGTCTTAAACAAACAAACAAACAAACAAACAAAAGGCTTAACATCTGAACATTTAACAACAAACTCCCCAAAGACTTCATTTTGCTATTTAGGCTGTATTCTGATTTCATAAATGCTACCTGCAGTTAGGAGATCAACCACTGATCCTAAAAGAAAAGACCAAGAAGGATTGACAGGGTGAGTGAGAGACTTCACAGCTGGTCTTGAATTTGCATAGACTCTAATTCCATCTATTCTTCTGCACATGAGAGCCCCAGTCACTTAGTTGTGATCCAGTGGCTCTCCTGCTGCTGAGGTAGACACACCCTCTGTGATGGCTTTTATATGCTTGGCCCAGGGAGTGGTACTGTTGAGAGGTGTGGCCTTGTTGGAGTAGGTGTGACCTTGTGGGTGTGAGTTTTAATACCCTTGTCCTAGCTGCCTGGGAGTGAGTATTCAGCTATCAGCCTTCAGATGCAGTTGTAGTACTCTCAGCTCCTCCTGCACCATGCTTACCTGGATACTGCCATGATCCTGTCTTGATGATAATGGACTGAACCTCTGAACCGGTAAGCCAGTCCCAATATAATGTTGTCGTTGGTCATGGTGTCTATTCACAGCAGTAAAACCCTAACTAAGACACCATCTCAAGTGTAGATAGATAAGGGAGATCCTGCAGCTGCTTTGGGGAGCCCATTGATCCTGCTTTTGTATTATTCCTCCTCTCCCCCCCCCTTTGTCTTCTCTCCCTCCCTTCCTGCAAACACCCAACCACAGTGTTTTCAGTAGTCCTGTGGATTCGAGACTTTGCGCATACAGTGAGTATTCCCCTACCTGAATTGTACCCCATCCATTCCTAATGCTTTTGACTTCGCATCTAAATATCTATTTACTATTTATTATATTACTATTATATAATATGTGATCAATTTTATTTTAGTATTTTATTAATTTTATTTGTTATATCAATTAATCAATCAGTAATATGTAGTTAAATAATAAATATATATTTATTATATATGAAATATATATTATTATCTATGACTTAGCCATGGGTGACTAAGTTCTACCTTCCTTTTTTTTTTTTTAAGATTTATTTTATTTATTATATGTAAGTACACTGTAGCTGTCTTCAGACACTCCAGAAGAGGGCGCCAGATCTTGTTACGGATGGTTGTGAGCCACCATGTGGATGCTGGGATTTGAACTTATCACCTTCAGAAGAGCAGTCGGGTGCTCTTACCCGCTGAGCCATCTCACCAGCCCAAGTTCTGCCTTCCTAAAACACAACTACAGGCACTAAGACTATATGCATGTGTGTAAGTATATATGCATATATATAAAGTATCATATATACATATTTATATATGTGTATATATGTATATATATATATATACATATACATATGAATGATACTTAAACTATCTTGCAGCAGAGCACTTTAAACACAATATGGATAAATTAACGCCTTGTTTCGTCTGTGGTGTTCATGCATCCTTCCATGTGTCTTCTCATTTGTAAACTTAGGAACTGGACCCAGATGCTCTGGTCTGTCTTCCTCCGTTCTGACAGACTCTCTTTCTTTAGTTCTTACATTGTCTATCCCTTTTCACAAGTCTGTTATTTGTTTGCACCCTCAGAATGTCCCACCCTCAACCTGAAGTCTCCATCCCTATTCCCATTTTGTCAGTGGCTTTCCAGTCTCCATTGTTTCTTTAGTGGAAATTTATGTATTGGCTCCTTAAAGCTTTGTTTATGGCCGGGAGGCAAATTTTCTAAATGAAACATTTAGTGCCTCTGTATGAGTTTCCATGATGTCTTGGCTGGGGTTAAAGTTGAAGACTTATTAATTAATCCGTTTCCTTCTGATTTCAGTTCTAAACACTCTGCCAAGACGGTAGGACAGAGGTTGTCAATGTCCTCCACATAATAAAATCAAAGACCTCTTTCTGGATCTATGTGCTAGATCCCCTGGATTAGACATTGTTAACTTCCAACTTCCTGTGACATGATCATCTTTCCTAGATTTCTTTTGATCTCCTAGACCCCACTTCTCACCTTTCCTATCTGTGTCCATCTAGACCCCCATTTGAGCTCTAGGTGTGTATTACTCCTCTGCCAACCTGACAGTTCTACTCTGATATCTTCCTTATAAGAAATTTCAATGAATATATCATAAACTGAATCCCAAACTAGCGATCATTCCTATTTCTTACAGTATTGTTGCTATCTACACATTGTCCCTAACTAAAAACTCTTCTCCATCACATCCTCTGTTCAACCAGAACCAAAGTCCTATCAGTTTCTCCTGTGTCTGAGCACCTCACTCCTTCCACTGCCAAGACATTAGTCAAAGTGAAGGTCATGTCTCAGTGGAATGTCTGAGAAATCCCTTTAATTGGTTAAGGCCTTGTTCCTTAGTGTCTTCTCTGAAGAAACCCTTCCATATACTTGCTCACCATACTAAAGTGCTTTGATTTCTGATTCAGTCCAGTATCAGTTTCCTCACCCTTTGGCCTTGCAGATCCCACTCCATTTTTTATACCTCCTTCCTCAGCTTCCTTGACATTTTAAGATCTCAGCTCGCTATTTCTAAAAGCTGTCTCTGACATCATAGATCAGATCTCCTGCTCCATATTCTTGGCACATGGGTACCTCACACCACAACATCACTATATTTTAAAAACATCACAGCCTCACAAGATTAAATTATGAGTGGGGACAAAACTACACTTAAATCGGTGTGTATTCTACACAGTAAGCCCCTGCTTAGACATAACAGGTGCTCAGTACACACATGTCAGATGGTGAGCTGAGCCAGTATTCATTTTGGAATCTATCATATCAAAACAACCACAGTCACTTTGAGAACAAGAAGCTAATTTTCTTTCTCTGTGTCTTAATTGCCAGCATGAAAGCCAACACGTGGTGTGAGCCAGACACATAGATTCTGACTGAGAAACAGCCTTACAATTCTCACGTGTCAAGTAATGTACACTTTTACTTATGGAGGAACGATACTGCCTGTGAATATATAGCATTGAGATCCTTTATGAAAGGATCACTGAAGGCTAAACACTTTTTTTTTTTTTTTTAGAATATTGCCAAACTACTTCTATAAAATAGATTGGAAACATTTTCAAGACTTGCAAAAGGTCCCAGCTATCCCCCTGCCCCGGACATCTGAGCAAGTGTTTGCACACATCCCGGGCTACTCTCTCTTTCAAAGCACTACCACTTAGAATAACGTTTCAGTTTAGCAGATGGAAACCACACTTTACTAAAACACAAAACAAAACAGTGCCCAGGCATATCTCAGCTGGTAAAGCACTTGCCACACAAGTGTGAGGGCTGGAGTTTGGATGCCAGCCCCCATGCAAATGCCAAGCATGTAATCCCAGGGCTCGAGATAACACAGAATCCCCAGAACAACCTGGCTTCCTATGCTGACCAAACTGTAGGCTGTGAGTCCACGTGAAGAAACCCTGTCTCAATAGGTCATGTGGAGAGTGATCAAGGAAGACCCCCCCCATGTCAAAATTAGAGCTCTATATGCACATATACACATGCGCACATGCTCCTTCTCACATGCACACACCTCCCCGCCATGTACTACAGAAACATATATATTATACATGCAGAATAAAGAGAGAACTTAGGTGAAGCAGGCTGGCCAGTTCTTTGTAAGTGCTAATCATTTTCCCATGATACTTTTAACAACTGGAGCTTCAGGGCAGCTTTTAAATCTGGCGTACTTTTCCAAGACAGCATTGCAATAAGCACGACTCAGAGGACCCAGAGCCTTGCCAGCTCCTCCTGAGGCTGAGGAAAGCATGCAAAGGCCAGAATTCAAATGTCACCACGGACTGTACTGAAGAAGGGTTTGGACAGAGTGGGAGTGGCACCACTAGCCACAGCTTTCTGTTGTCCCAGTGGGGGACCCATCCATGTGCAGCAAGGGGAAGAAATGAGAGTGCCTGCCATGGGGATTTGAGAGGGAAATTGATTGCACACATTTAAATACATGAGGCTAAGGTTTCCGCCTGACAGTGAAACTCTCACATTCTGCCTCGAGGGACTTGAGAATGGAAACTTGAGGGTGGACACAGAGAATACTGTGGATTGTCTTTATCCTGGAAAACCAGAGCATCCTGGGTAGAAGCCAGAAAGCCTCCCGGACCATGAGGATGACATTAAGTTAAGGGCAAAGGTGGTGCTGAGTCCCTGCTGTGTGGCTTGGCAATCCTGCTTGCCATTTGCTGCAAGGTTGCGTCGTCCAGAGGGAGCTCATCTGCGAGGCTGCACAGTCTTGGCTCTGTCCCCACTCATTTATTGGTCAATTGAAGGTGATAGAAAAACATGCTGGATGAAATCATGGAAAGGTAGGGGAACCAGCAACCCCAGGCTTAACCCTCGATGGCCTAAGTTCTTACAGAGCAAACCAAAGTGGACCAACAGCATCAGCACTCGCATGGACTTGTGGGAAACATACATTGTCAGGCTCCTGTCTAACCCCAGTCTGGCTGAAGCAGAGGCTCTGGAGATGGGCCTCAGCCATCTGTGTTTTAACATGCTCCCTGGGAGATCTGAGAGCAAGATCTGAGAGCTCCCTGCTTAAAGTGCTGAGAGAACATAAAAGTGTTTTCCAAATAACAAAAATGAGTAATAATAAAATTATAATCACGCAGAATCAATGTAGCTAGCAGTCATGCTGAGAAAGTTGGGGAGATCAGAGGGGTAGATCTTTTGAGATGATTTGGCAGAGCCAGCTCCAGCAGCAGCCGCAGTTAATATTAGGTAGATTCGTTAGCTGACTATGCAAGAACATGTTGTGTCAGTCAGAACACTTCAATAGCACAGGTAGTGGACATCTTTTCTCTTCCGTCTTCAACGTCAGCGAGGCTTGGCTGGGCAATCTGTGTGTCTGAGCACTGCTTAGTCTTGTATGGGTTTTATTCATGCGTTGTCGTCTTTCTCCTGTGACGCCCCAGCTAACCCAGCCATGTTCTTGCCTGATAGCAATTGACATCAGACTCTACAAGCCCAAATAAGTAAAGCCCTCTGGAGTGCTCGGATTAGAGCTGGCACAAAAGCCTCTTTTTCCTCATCCAATTTACCACATTGGGTCATGTGTCCATGTCCAGACGGCAAGTAGATTTGCCCCTCTGAAGATAGAATCTGGACATTTACATGGAAAGGGGAATATATTAATTACTCTTCTTGTTGCCATGACAAAATCAACTTAAGGAAGAGAGCATTTATTTTAGATCAAAGTTTGAGGTTCCATTGTGGCAGGGAAGACATGGTGATGAGAACACGGGGCGTGGGTCAGACAGTCACATTGCCTCCACAAAGAGTGGCAGCTGGTATTTTCTTTTTCCTTTTGATTCAGTGTAAGGCTTCAGCCCGTGGGATGGCACTGACCACATTCAGGGTGGGCCTTCCCCTTTCCCAGTTAAACCTTTTTGAAACATCTTAGCAGGTGTACTCAGAAGCCTGGTCCCTATCTGAGTCTAAAATCTAGTTGAGATGATAGAGTTGATGGAGCATCACAGTGTTGCAGGAGGAAACAGGGGCTGGGAGCACTCAACAGTGGCCAAGTTTGACTTTCATACTATTAGCAGGACAAAAGTGATTTTGACTAGAGAGAACAGAATGTTCATTTTTATTTCTAAATGAATACCGCTTTGCTCTCTTTAGTTATGTTGGATGCCTCTCACCAGGGACAGGTTGGGCACACAGGTGCAGAATAAAGGCAAGGCCTTTTTGAGCCTCACAGTAACTTGATAAGATTTAAGGTTCTTTGTTTCTCAGCTGCATATCAAACTGAATCCTTAAAGACATATCTATTGATAGGAACTTCATATGGCCTCTTTCAATGGCCTCCTGGTCTCAGGGCGGGGGGGGGTGGGGACTGTGACAGGTTGTGTATGCTTGGAATGAGATCTCTAAGTGGAATCCACCCTCTCAGTGTTCTGGGGTTGGTTTAATGATGTTCTTAATCAGCTGTCGATGCAGCAATCCTGTCTGCAGTGTGTTCGCCATTGCCAGGGGTAACTGGACATTGGACCGAAGCGCAAACCAAAGTGGAGACCATTCTTGGAGATGTGCGACAAACATGAGTGTGTCTCCTTCCCTACCTAGTCCCTGCTGACACTTGTATGGTAGGAATATGTAGGACTGCATACAAATCCCCTTAATTGGATTCAACTTCCAAAGCCAAGCCCTCTTATAAGTTGGTGGCCAAAAATGTAATTTTTTTGTATTTACTTATTTTTTCCATATATAATGGAGATGGAATGGTCTATCTTCTCTGTTCTAAGTCTTAGCTGAAGATGAAATTCAGACAATTCTGAAAACCCTCTTATTTTATTTCTAATGTTTTAAAGTGTTAATTAATTAATGTCATGGCATGCGTATGAAGGTCAGAGGACAACCTGTGGGAGTCAGTTCTTTCCTTTCATCATGTGGGTCTTGGGAAATTAAACTCAGGTCATCGGGCTTGGCAGCAAGCACCTGCTAAGCCATCTTGCACACCCCTTAGTTTCCTATGGAGACCCCAGCCTAAGCCAGTCACATAACTTGAATCACTCAGGTGGAGAACAGCCAGTGTTTTCACCCAGCTCAGCTTCCTGACAGGCAGAGTGATCAGAGTCCTATGAATCCAGTGCAAAATGAGCAGAGGGGACGTTACCATCTTGAGGATATTCATGGAACTGAACCCGTGACATGAAAATAAATTTGCTTGCAGTTAGGTGATGAGCAGGGTAGGACCACTGGACCTCTGAGCCTGTTGGACAGTGAGTGACCTTTGGGGGTGGGAGGGAACATTGGGCATAGAGCCGGAGATAGAGCTCAACTGCCTATCCAAGACTGTAGTTATTTGTTTGATTAAAAGCTGAATTTTGAAAAGAGCTTCAGAGTTCAGAATGATCTGGGAGTGAGCAGTCAAGACTTCTCTGACACCGGTGAACCCTGTCAGGGTCCCCCTCTAGGCAACCTTGTCATGGGTGCCACCAAATGCTTCTGCTTTCAGTTTGCTGGGGATTCAGCCCTTCTCTCTTTCTTTTTAATGATGCCCTAACAGGAGGATGCAACGATACGGGGCTGTATAGCCTGGCATGTGAGTGCTTCCCCACTGCGTGCTGCTGTTATGTGCAGGAAGCAGCCGCCGCCAACCGCTGTTTTATTAATAATGAGGCATTCACATAAATTCCATGCAAAATTGATTTTTGACTGTTATATAAGAATCAAATACTGGGCTTTAAAAAGTAATTGAGAAATCTATTTGTAATTTACTTTGCCTATAAGAACCCACTGTCCTGCCATAAACAATTTTACAGTATTTTTTCCCCCTGTTAAACAGCTATTTTTATACATCTGTTTGGCTTCTTTTCTATGACATGCCATCAGGAGATGTAATGAATACAGGTTTGAAACAACATGTGGCCGCAATCTCTTACGGGTCTGTTTTCAAGCAAGCAGTGATAGTGTTCTTATCCTAGTGCAGGTGACAATGCTAATGGCTAATTATCTGACATGGGGTGTTGACTGATGGGTCATGCACACACGTCTGAAGAGAGTGCAGCATGAGAAACAGCTAAGCACACAGAAAGGCAACAAAGACCCAAACAATCGTAGAAACAAACGACAACAAAGGCCCAAATCGACAAAGCAAACATGGTTTCCTACCTTATCATTTTTTTCAAAGCATAATTGGAATTCGTTTAGGAATGATTTAACATAGATTTAAGCATGAACATTATGGGAAGGGAACATTAAGGGAGAGACACAGAAAGAGATAAAAGTTGGGAAAGGGGCTGTATGCACTCAATCTATGGGAGTGGGGTTCTCAAGAGAGTCACCAACACTTCCCTTTAAACCTCTGGTTAAACAGAGTTTTGGGGGGAACCTATTCAGCATTCTGTAGTTCTGTATAAAGTAAAGACAACCAGTCACATTATAAGTACAATGACTTATGTAAAATTAGGGGGAAATTTCAAAAGACAAATGATTAGCATCAAAAAGGCAACAGGGCAATGTTTACATATTCTGGCTTAATTTCCAGTTTAAAAACATTTGTTTATTGACTTTCTGGGAGATCAAACCCAGGGCATCTCTCATGTAGGCACAAATTCTCTCTCACTGAGTGACACCCCAATACTGCCTTCTCATCGGACTATTTTGCACTCTTCTGTTCTTATCCCAGAACCTTTTTTTTTAATTGAGGGATCTCAATTCTTTGCATTAAAAAAAATCAATTTTCCATTGTTTTACATATATTCTACATAGGATAGAATTTCAAGTGAACATGTTGAATTTTACACAGTTATGTGAACATTACCAAGAACAAGTTAGAAGATCCCAATCACTGCCAAAAGCTCCCATCCCCCTGAAGTCACGGCCCCAGGCTGCTGCTGATTTCCTTGTGATGGTTGTGATGGTTTTGCCTTTTCCAGAATGTCATGGTAACGGACCCATGGCACACAGTCTTGGTTAAACTTTCTTCATTCGACGTGCTTTTGAGATTCAGTCATGTTGTAGAGTATATTAATATTTAGTTCCCTTTAATGGTAGTCTGGAGTCCATAGCATGGCTACGCCACAGTTTATCCACACAGTGGTTAATAGACACTTGGGTTGCTTTTGGTTTTCGACTCTTAAGAGTAACATGGTTAAGAACATTCATGTTCACATTTGTGTGGACATCGGTTTTAATTTACCTCGTGACTGAGAGAGATGGTTAGGTTGTGTGGCTGGAGTGGGCTTAACGTCATTAAAGAATTTACCCCAACCTTACTCTTTCACAAAGTGTAAGGCAAAGTGTGAGTGGCCCATTTCCTTGCCAATACTAGGTAAGGCCATGTGTGTAGTGAATGGCTTTTGGGGTTTTGTTGGTACATTTTCATAGTTTTTAAAAAGTAAAAATTTTAATTCTGAAAATATCCATTTCACATATATTTTGTTTTTTGAGTTGTGCATCTTGAGTCCTGTGTGAGAATTTTTTCAACAAGTGTTATTATTATTTTTCTTCTATTATTTTTCCCAGCAATTTAATAGGGTTAGTTCTTGGGTTTAGGCCTAGGGTCTGTTTTTAATTTTTTGGTATATGTGGTAGATTAAGTTGAAGATTAAAATTTCTCCCTACAGGTATCTATCTAGTTATTTTAGGACCCTTCTGGTGGCTTTCCTCACTTAATTGTTTTAGAATTTGGGTTAAAGACCAGTTGACTATAGCTTCACTTCTGGATTCTCTATTCTGTTCCCACTAACCTGTGATTCAACTTACTCTGATACCAAACTGTCTTGTTTTGGCTTCCTTACAACTCTTAGAATTAGATAAACCCCTTAGCATTATTATTTGGCTGAAAATTATTTTTGCCTACTATAAGTTGGCTATTTGCTTGTCTTTATGATACTGGGGGGTGAAGCCCAGAGCCTGACACATCCTCTCTACTACTCAGCTGCAGCTCTTCTTAACAATTCTTCATTTTCTACGTTTCTGAATAAATCTTAGCATTTGTTTGTCAAATTCTTTAAGAAGCTTGTGGGATTTTGATTGGGCTTGCATTGAACTTTCAGGTAAGTTTGGAAAGAATTTCATCTTATAGTATTAAATATATTTAAAGTTGTGACTGAGGTTGTAATAAGATTAAATGCATTGAAAATATACCATTTCCTACCTTTCTCCACCCACCTCTCTCTCTCCCTCCATCCTTCCCTCCTTCTCCCTCCCTCCCTCGCTCTCTCTCCTTCCTTCCTTCCTTTCTTTCTTTCTTTCTTTCTTTCTTTCTTTCTTTCTTTCTTTCTTTCTTTCTTTCTTCCTTCCTTCCTTCCTTCCTTCCTTCCTTCCTTTCTTTCTTTCTTTCTCCATAGTTGGAAAATTAACAATTTACAGAAGTAGGTTAGTTAGAAAGTTAACAAAATGGGCTGGGGAGATGACTTTGTGGACAAGCATGAGGATCTGAGTTCTAATCCCAAGGACCTGTGTAGTTAGCTGGGCTTGATGGCAGGGTACATGCCCTTAGTTCCAGTGCTGGGAGGTAGACAGAACTCAAGAGTTGTGGTTCTCTGGCCAGCCAATCTAACTAACAGGTGAATACCAGGTTCAGTGAGAGACCCTGTCTCAAAATATAAAATGGAGAACAAGAGAGAAAGATGCCTCATAGTGGTATCTCGCCAAGATAAGCACATAATTGGCCCCTGTACTTGGGAACTCAGATACCTGCCTCCAATAAAGCACAAAGTGGTTCTTGTCATTACTATTTAATTAATGTGTGGCTTGAAATAAATGTCACTGTTAATATGCAGTTACAAGTCATATCTATTTCCATTCATCCATGCTCCATTCTGTTTGCCCTAGTAAATCACAAGAATAAGATGGAAGCAGAAGATAATATTCCTGTTACAACAATGCTTGTCAAGGCAGATTCTTTACTCCAGTGATTGACTTTATCAATGTACTTCAGTTGTATTTTGAAGTTTGAATCTTCTCAATTTTGTTCTAGTAAGAACTTTTTAAAAATTTTCCTTATATTTCAAGTGTAGGCAAGATTTCATTGTAAAGACTCTGTGTTTGGAACAGAAAAGACTTGAGTTCATATAACAGCTGTATCCCTAGAAGCTTATGAATGTTATCTATGTCTCTGAACTATTTTGGGAAAATAATACCTACTACACAGTGATGATCTTTTGTACGTAAAACACCTGGCCACATATATATCGGATACAATGACAGAATAATGCTAACAAATAAAGAGGAAAAAGAGACACGTTGGTATCTAGAGAAAATGAAGGGCCCTGGGGATGTTGAAATGAGTTACGATGCAGAGTGAAGATTGCTGTTTGGGTGGGGCTTAGATGGCAAGCTGTGTGCTCTCTGACCTCTGGTCCCTAACAGAGACTCACTGCCCTGTCACAAAAGCTCAGAGTGAAGAGCATTTTGTCACCTAGCAGTGCTCCATTGAGAAGGTCTCAAATTGGATGGATGATGTGACCATCTACAGGCAGTTCAAGAGTTTCCAGTGATGCGGGGCTGGTGATACTAAGAGGTCTCATCTGGCATGGCATGCCGGGCAGTCTGCAATCTGTTATATGGGGTGTTAGTAGTCATGGGGGTGCTGGAACTAAACCTGGGTCCTGTGTAAGAGAACAAGTGCTCTTAACTGCTGATCCATCTCTACAGCTCCCATGTATGGACACATATACAACAGCTGTATCCCTAGAAGCACATACACACACATATACATATGTATATGGACATATATGTATTCTCTGTCTCTCTCTCTTTCTCTTAGTTTGTAGCTGAGGTTGATCCTGAACTTCATTTTCTTGCCTCTAACCTCCTGAGTGCTAGAGTTACAGGCACGTGCCCCCATGTTCATACTAGGCTTTAATAAAAACACAGGATTCTGCTTCCTAAAATATCTTAATAACTGAGTATGGGTTCACCTTCTAAAGCTGTATGCTTACGCTTGGTGTTGGATGGCTAAATGGAGTAGCCATTTTCGATCAGGAGAGGCAAATGCTGCTTTTCCCTGCTGCACAGACATTTCTCTTTGTCTAAGACAGAACCTTTGTGCTTTGATTCAGTGACATGCCAGTGAAGGGCAGCCTCCTCTCCAACCCACAAGGATAGAACTGGACTGACCTAAGAGTCTGAGAAGCTGGGATTGTTCCAAGCCACCATGATAATCCTGCTCCTCTTTGCCAGTAAATAGTTTGGGGGCTAGTATGTGATTCACTTCTGCCATTGAGACTAACACACAGTCAGTTAAAGATGTTTTAGCCGCATTTCCTTTCTACTAAGGAGAGAAACAGCAAGGCACATGGGCTGTCCAAACAGCCCAACTTCCTGTCCTCTGCACCTGGAGCACCAGGCAGCCATCTGTTAGACACTGACCAGCCAAGGCCATGCCATCTCATCCTAGAGATCTGACCAGCTCCAGCCTCACAAAGAGCCAACCAGAGAAAGTGCAGCTTCAGATTCCTGTAGGGTAATGAGTGGGTCTGTGTGGAGGTGGGTGGTGGTGAATAATCAAATACCTGATATGGAATTAATTTTAAAGACATACACAGTTTTCATAGCCTTTTAAAATTCAAAAGTGTTTATCCATTCATTTGCTCTTTTTTTTAAAAGTAGGTCAGTATGCTCTCTTTAATTGTGATTGGTGATTTGAGCTTTAATATACAAACCATATCACTAATTTTTGGACTGTTTGCTGTTTTGTTTGCTTTTGAATGAGAGACATTACAAATGGTGTGAGCACAGATGTTGGCTGGTGAGTTAGCAGTTCATGATGTGTGGACCACGGGATACCTTAATGGTGCCACAAAACCGAACTGTGTTCACAGATGAGGGCTTCTTACCTTTGTTCGTTCACAGAATCAGTGGGTTTCCCAGGGACTCCGTGTCTTGTGATTCTGTCCTATACCAATCATAGAAGAAAAGAGCATCAGATTCTCTGGAACTGGACTTACAGGTGACCGTAAGCCACCTAATATGAGTGCTGGGACCCAAAGTTCAGTACCCTGCGAAAGCATTACATATTGTGAACCAGAGCCACCTCTCCAGCCTTCATTTAGCATAGTTAATATATACTGATAAAAGTAAAAGGATATTATGACAAAAACCAAACAATCCATGACTGCATTGTAGAATGGTTAAGCTTAGCTAATTAGCATGTACATTACTTCAAACACAGAACTCTTTTTTGGAGAAAAATACTTAAAATTTACTCCATCTTTTTCAACATAGTACATTCCTCTTCTTTATAATCACTATGTTGTATCATAGATTTCTTGAATATTCTTTTTCACTTTTGACCAAAATCTTCCCAATGCCCCCCTTCTCTATGCCTGGTAGCCATCACTGTATTCTCTGCTCCCGTGAGTGGCACTATTAGACCCTATCTATCACAAAGGGGATCCTGTAGAAAATGTCTTCCTGTGTTTGTGTGTCTACTTAACAGTATCCGTTAGATTCATATATTGTTGCGAGTGGCAGGCTTTCCTGAGGCTTAAGGGCTGAATCCCATTCCATTGTGTGTATAGACCAGTTTTTCTCTACCCACTCATCTGTGGATGGACACGTGGATACCGTCCAGATCTCCATTGCTGCCAACAGTGTAGGCAATGCTTCTTACACACTGATCCTATGTACACATAGACGGGACATTTTCAGATCACACAGGTCTGTTGTGAAATTTTCGAGACCCTCCTCCATGCTGAGTACAGTGACTGCAGTAATTTATACCCCGTGGGCAGAGTGCAAGCATCCTTTTTCTTTCTGTCTTTACCTGGAAATTTACATTTACTGTTCCCCTTCTTTTTTCTGTTTTTTTTTTTTTCATGGTGCTAGAGATGAACGCAGCAGTTTTATTTTAAGCTTATTTACATTATTACTGATGGGATTTACTGACCCGTCAGAGCACACACTTACTTAGTTTAGAGTGTGAATTCATTTCCGAATGGAACCTTGGTGTACTCCCACACTTTTTAGCTGTGCTGTTTGTTAGCTGTGTTAACTGTCTATTGTTGAAGATTGCTTCGTTGATTTATTCATAATTTCCTTTGGAGCTCAGTTTAGAGCAGTGCTTTTCAAGTTTCTTTTGTTCTTTGGGACGAAATTACATCATTTTTCCCTTTTCCTTTCTTTTCTCCAAAGCCTCCCATATACCCCTACTTGCCTTCTTTCCAAATTCTTGGCCTCTTTTTCATTAGTTGTTATTACATATATTTCTATTTCTCTCACTCTCGGCATTCCTTAGTGCTGGTGGTACTTTCCTGTATGGCTGCAGCCTGGCGGGCTTTCTCCTGTCCACTTTGCATGTCTATTTCTGTTTTCCTCATGTTTAGGCGATCATTTTGGTGAGATTTAATGGGTGTAGCTTCTGACGTTCCTAGGCAACACACCCTAACAGCAAACTCACAGATCCTCTGACTCTTATGGTTTTCTCACTTCCTCGTCTGTAGTGATCCCTGAGCCTTAGGTGTGGGAATGCTCTGTAGATGTGGCCCCTGGGACTGGGATCCACAGCTCTGCATTTTGATTGGTTGTGGTTTTCTGTAATGGTCCCCATCTGTTGCAATGAGATGTTTCCTTTATGAGGGGTGAGAATTACATTTATATCTGGAGATTTGGAGCCAATCTATCCATTGTTTTGCTTATTTATTCATTCGTTGAAGCACGTGATAATAATGGTTGGTTTGATTGAATGGTGGTTGGAAATATGTGCCCTTTATAATTTCTGCTTTAGGGAATTGCCTCTTAAAATGTTTTTATGACCTAATTCATGGGCCTTGCTTCTAAACATTGCTGTTCTTTGGTGCACAAAATGCTTATGGCTATTTTCCCTTTATGTGGACTAAGCCTTTTATCAACCTGAAATGGCATCTGTGGCCCGCTGCTTGCTTTTTGGCTTGTTTGCATGTCTCCTAACGCACCTTCCACATCGTTTTTCAAACACATATTTACTCCCTTGAGTATTTCTTACTTAGGTTTTATCTTGGTCTTAAGCAACACACAGTTGGTTGCTGTTTTTGAAGCCTACTTGAAAACATCAGCCCTCCTTAAACGGGATGGTTTAACCTGATTTTCAGTGTTTCTTATAACTCAGGTTCCCTCCTCTTTTGGAGTCTTTTCTGTCTCTGTGTCATTTTCTCATTTGCTCTGTGAAGTGTGTTTTATTTACTTCTATTGCTCCAAGGTAGTCTTGAACGATCATCTTATTGCTTTGAACTTACTGTTGGGTTTTCTCCAAATTGCTTATGAACCTATCCTCTAGTGCTCCTCGGATTTTCAAAGTCAAGAATTAGGCCATAAACTTTAAAAAAGTTAACATGCTTTTATTCTCTCTCCCCTCCACTTTGCCCGTTCTGCTAACTTGAACGTATTGTGGCTATTACTTTTTTATATAACACCTTTATTTTACGGTAGACAGTTCTGACATGTGTTTTGTTTTTTTTTTTTTTCCTCAAGGAAGTTTGGAAAGAATTATTTAATGTGATATTAAAATGTGAAACTTCTTTTCACTGCTCATTGCCAGGTCTTTGGAAGCGGAGCGGCTTGATTTGTGTGTTGTTTAGCCCCAACCCTTCTCAGTCTGGAGGAGTGTGTCTCCTCACCCAGATGGATTTGTCTTGCCTGTCTTCTTCTCCGCATCTCTCCACACCTGGCCTCTCCATCAGCTCCTATGGAATTCTCACTGGATTCTCTTTGTAGAACTGCATCTGAAAGGCAAACTGATGCCCAGAGCCCTTACCTCATTTCTAAAGTTTGATCTACTTTCTTTCTTTGAGTCAGTGGTTTTCAACCTTCCTAAAGCTTAGTAGAGTTCCTCATGTTGTGGTGACACCCAACCATAGCATTATTTTCATTGCAACTTCAT
This sequence comes from Mus minutoides, assembly GCA_902729485.2. Classification (NCBI taxonomy): domain Eukaryota; kingdom Metazoa; phylum Chordata; class Mammalia; order Rodentia; family Muridae; genus Mus; species Mus minutoides. The sequence continues at coordinate 814,281 of LR750120.1, forward strand.
AACTGTAATTTTGCTACTGTTATAAATGGTAGTTAAATATCTGTGCATTCCAATGGTCTTATGTGACTGATGTGCTGCTATGATAACAGCTCTTTCCTGCCTTCACTTCACTAGCCTGCAAGCTGGAGTATTTAGTGGATGTGCTTGCCAGGGGATATCTGTTTTCTCTTTCCTTTCCTCATACTTTCTTCAGAGTGTGCCTTTGTGGTGATCATGAGGCACCCCCAATGCCTGCCTGCCTGCCTGCCATCCTTCTTGCTGACAAGTTCTTTTCTTGGCAGCAGTAGAGTCTGACTTTATGAGCATCAACAACCAACCAACCAACCAACCAACCAACCAACCAACCAACCAACCAACACACACACACACACACACACACACACACCCTGCTGAAGGATTCTGTATGGAAGGAAAATACCACTCAGACATAGAAAGCAGCACTTGCATGGGGGAGAAATGGCTGGCTAACTTAACGAGCCAGGTGGCAGGCAGTGGGGATGGAGTATCAAGCCTTTCTCCCTTCACTTAGCTGGGCTTTCTCTGGGTCTGTTGCTATGCACAAATTGCCTTTTAAAGAAGTTTAGGTCCATTGGCCTTACAGTTAGTGGTAAGGTCAACTGTTAGTTTTAACTTTGGGGGGCAATGGAAAATTTTGCCTGCCAAAGAGAGAGAGAGAGAGAGAGAGAGAGAGAGAGAGAGAGAGAGAGAGAGCAACTTGGTGGTGGTGGAAAGACTGCCAGGACTGTTAGCCAGAAACCATTTAAACTGGAATTCCTTAGGAACCTGTCATTTTATAAATTATTTGCCAGGTTGCCTTTATCAGCTAAGCATACATGTGAGATGTAGATGCTACTCCAAAGATTCCCACGGAAGAGAGGAAGAAGGCAGGCTTACGGATGATGCCTTGCCGCTGGCTGTTGCCCTCCTTCTCCCGGATGCACTCCCATACCTCAGGGTCTCTTCCCATCCCTTTGCACTGTGTCCTTCTCTCAGGCATGGACCCTAGGTTAAGCTCCATCTTGCATCCATTCTCTCCCATCTACTTGATACAGGCATTGGGCTCCCTTTACTGCTCAATGACAGCTGCAATTTTACTCATAAGAATCTCTCTGGACCTTGGTCCCGACTTCAATCCTTGAGGAAACGATACCTCCTGGAGTGGCCTTACCCTTTCCTTCCACCTTTTACAGAGGCACAGCATGTCAGTGGGCACTTTATTTAGGAGGTAGTCATAGGCAACAGATGGAGGAATGTAAGTATTGCTGCCTAACAGCTTGCAGATTCCACATCGAACCAGGCCCCAACATGTTCATGGGCAGAGCATTTAAAACTTGGCATCACATGGTCCCGTGGACATGCTCGGCTGCTGTAGCTCAGCCTCGGGTCTCTGTAGGAGGGGGAGGGAGTAGGATCAAGGAACAGTGTCCATTTCTGTGTAAAGTCAGGATGGATTTGCCTAGCAACACAGATTTCAGGGTTTTTTGTTTTTTTTTTTTAACCCTTCTGGGGTTTATACTGACAAACTGAAGCAACTAAGCAAATTAAGAAAGTACATAAAAAGTCCCAAGACAACAAAAAAGTCAAATCTTAGAAGTAAAGGCTCAGACCGCCATTAAAATCCTCTCCATGGTTCTAAAGTTGAGGCTTAGAGTGACTCATATTTTGAAGGCGTTAAGGGTTTAATGTTCTGGGGCCTATAGATAAATTCCACATTTAATCTCTCTTCTTTTACATTTCCATATATTTTTTTACAGCTGTTGCTAGCATGAATATTCTCTATAAAAGCAGAGTCATTCCAAGAATATCATAAAGACTGTGTACTTCACCTTTATTGGGTTGTTTTGTTATGCCAGGTAAAAATGCACTTGTATATTTCTCATTTTTACCAGAGCAATGAGTGGGAGCATATCAAAATGTCAAGGCATTTTTCCAAATGATCTTTCACCTTTCTCTGTCTTCAAAGACAAGAATACTAAATTCTCAGTATCTTAACCACGTTACTTCTCAAATAATACTTATTTTTTTTTAAAGTAACACTAATGGAAACATTATATAGCAGCCGATACCCCATCTTCACAGCTCTAAAGGTAAGTTATACAAATAATACTAAATAGCCATGCCATGCTATTCATTTTTATAGCCCCCTTGCACATGTTAAATAATTACTTCATAAATGGCTACGTGTTAGTTGTGTTCCTGATGTGCCTCTGGTATGAGACCTCCACATACCTATGTTAAAGCTGCATGGGGAAAATGGGTGTTAGATTGCAGGGAGGGGAGGAAGTTATCCATAGGAACTCAGAACACCAAGTTTGCAATTTACTTGATGATGCATTGATCTTCTCTGCACCTGACAACCGTAGCCAGGAAACCCCACATTGTGCTTGAGTTGAGGCTCCTCTGTGCCCAGGCTGGGGAAAGCCTGTCCCTAAGGGATGCAATTGGGAGATCTCTAAGGAGGCCAGTGATTTATGACTCTGTGTCTTCCTTCTGCTTACAAGTACCGGCAGTGCTAGCATGGTTGGTTGTATTAATCAAAACAGTCGAGTTCCTGAGAGACCTGTCGATGTGGTTGATCTACTAGTATAGATACTCTTTTTAGATACTAAATTCCATTACTTGAGAAGTTAAGTGGTTAAGATACTGGTATAGTCTTTTAGCAGAGACACCTGGACCACCATCCTAGACAGCCAGAGAGCTATGAGTTTCCTAGAAATAAAACAATTGCTGGAAATCCTGAAGACTCAGAAAACCCCATTTCCCCACAAGTCCACATGACGTATATGGTGACAATTTTGGAGTTTTAGTTTCTTTGGAATACACACACACACACACACACACACACACACACACACACACACATATTTGGAGGGAAGGCATGCAAAAACTAACATTGAAATTTTGAAACAGCAGCAGAGTGAATGACTTTTATTTTTTTGCTCATTGTTGGTGGTTTTAATTTTTTTTTCTGTGTAATTTTTGTGAAGGGGATGAGGAAAGTAATAGTCCACTTGTCCCTAGCATTTGTTCAGAGCAGTGTGCAGAATGGAGTGCCCTTTTGTAAGAAACGATTTATGATTTTGAAAATAAATTTAATGAATTTAAAAGAAAACAAAAAGCAAAGAAAGAACTCAATGCCCTGAATCAACAGGAAGTCGTTTTAGGATAATGTCGACTCCTTTCCTTTTTTTCACCTTTTCGCTCTGATCTAGTGTTAGGAGATTGAAAGAGTGGAGAAGGGTGGGAGAAAGAACTCACAAAGTAGCCAAAGACGAGCTACAGATGTAGGCGGGTGCCCTTTGAGACACACAGGGAGGAAGGAAGCTGTCCATGATAAGGACATAATTCTCAAATCAAACTGCTTTCTCTGAGTGCCGAGGGATGGTACAGTCTCGCAGTGCTTCAAGGATACTCTTTATGATCTTTACAATGACAAGAAGTTGGCAATGAAATTTGATTTACTGGCTGAAAAAACTGAGGCTCCTAAAACATAATCATAACTGTTTTTTTTTCTTTCTTTTCTTTCATGCTTGAAGCTAACACGGAGCTCTGTACAGGCTGGGTAAGCACTTCACCACCAAGCTACGCTCCCAGCTTTTCACTGTCTTTCTTAAAGTCACAGGATTACCACCAAGCCACGCTCCCAGCCTTTCACTGTCTTTCTTAAAGTCACAGGATTACTAACTGTGGAGATGGGACCAGATTCCAGAGTTTCTAGTTTCTAGCCATATATTCTTATCTTTGCCCTGACACAATGTTATTTATATTAATAAAATGTGCTATGCGATATTTATTGAACCAGACATAGTTTGCTCCCCATAACCCCATTTTTGTCTCAAAACAGGCCTATAAAGTAAAAGATGTGGGTATTACATTCTATGAATGAAGAGGCAGAAGCAGAAAGTCTACTCTGAACAACACAGCAGGGCGTTGTAGGACACTCCAGGGCAAAGACAAGACCCGGCAGTGGCTCTGGAGGGATGCATAATCAAATGAGGACCAGGAATTGTGCAGTCCTGAGCTGGGGCTGGAATGATAGATGAACATGGTTTTTGAAAGTGCGGTGCTAAACAGGATAGGCAGTCAATGTCGTATGTCCACAGGTCTGATGGTGGAGACTTCTTTGTATTGTGTAGCTATTTCTTTCAAATTGGAAAACCTCTAGGGGGAGGGAGGCTCCTAAGACTCAAGAACCTAAGGGAGCTTACAAAGTTCAACGGGTACAGGAAATTACAAGACCCCTGAGGCCCATCTCTGAGGCCGGGAGAGGAGACTGGGGCCGGCAGCACGCAAGCTGCGCAGGGAAGTGCACTGTTGGAGCTTTGCGGAACCATCACCCAATGTGGTGTGGGCTGCTGTGTCGAAACAACTCTCCATGAGTCACCTGAGTTCCTGTAAACAGACTTTCACCCATGCTTCTGGTAACTTCCATACCCATACCGGTTCACTCAACTTGACCAAGATGGAAGTGTTTCTTTGGCCTGTAGTTTATGCCCCATCTAGAATGACTAGATGTTGGGGTCCACTGCCCGCAGTAGGTCCCTACATCTCAGACTGGGTTCCCTTGGGGGATGGTCCGGGGCTGAAACAGAGCTAAGGTGGGGAGAGAAAAGAATCATGCTAAGTCAACATTGCTGATCAAAGTGTCTGATTTATTGCACGGTTATCTCTGGGGGTGGGGGGAGGGAAGGCAGGCGCCTGGAGTTTGGCGGGAAGCCTGAAGCATTGTGGGATGTCCGGTGTACGCCACCGGTGAGCTGGGTGGAGCCGGCGTCCAGGAAGACACACAGGAGCAGACAGCAGGGCACCAGGCTAGCTCAGGTGCTATTTAACAAAACAAAAGAAGCCACACCAAGTGTGGCTTTCCAAGGCTGGTCTTTGCATCAGCCATGCTGATGGGGGAGGGACGCTACAACTAGATGTCTGCATATATGTCTCTCCAAGAAAACCTATGCATGAAATCCCACCCCTAGAGGTCTTTTGGATGGGCTAGGATGAATACAGGGGGTGCCCTGCATTAGATGAAACATAGTATTTCATCCCTCTCTGCAATTCCAAATTCTAATGTCTGAATGATGTTTCAGAGCTCTGGATTCTCTGAGTTCCCACTTTTTTTGACCAAACGTATTCTGTTTGATTTCCAGTGGGAAGAGGGGAGGACATGGACTTAACTGATTCTTTTTCCAGGCCTCTGATTCAGAAGTCCATTCCTTAAATGGTGCAAATGTAACAAGAATGATTGATTCTAAGTTGATTCAAAAGTGTGGATGAGCATCTATTACCAGACTCATATTTTTTCCCCTCAATAGGAAAAGCCTTGGAAGTTTTAGAGTTGGGAGATGTAGGAAGTCTACTCCACACCATGTGCTGTCTGTTTGAGATAACTGGACTCAGACTTGCTTCAAGTGTCCTGCCAGCAAGTATCTGACTTAAGTGCTTAACTCTGAATTCAGAGTTCATGTCCAATTGTGTCTTTCCAGTTTGTCTCTAGAATTTTCTAACATCTAAGAATAGGATATTGGAATTACTAATTTTTAGTCATGGACTTAGCCTGAACCTAAAACTTGACTCTTGGTGAACCTTCCGTTTATATTTGTTGAGAATTATTGTTGTTGATAGAATATGTGTTTTTAAAAGGATTTAATTTATTGATTTCTTTTAGACAGAAGCTTTAGATTCATAGCAAAATTAATAAGAAGGTACAGCATTGCCCATATATCCTCTGTTGTCACACACAATCTTCTCTTTCATCAGCATCCTCTAACAGAGTGGAACATCTGTTACTGCCACTGAGCCTACTTGGACACATTACCATTAGTCAGCACCCACAGCTTGTTAGGGTTGGCTTCTGTTGTCAGACATGCTATAAACATGGACAGACTTATTTTTATTTTTTTCAATTTACTAAAGTTTTATTTTAGTTTTTTAAAAATTGAAAATAGATTTTAATACAACATATTCTGATAATGGTTTCCACTTTCCCAACTCCTTTCAAGTCCTCCCTACTTTCCCATCTACTCAAATTCCCACCCATTCTTTCTCTTTCTCATTAGCATACAAAAAAGCATCTATAATAATAATAATAAGAATAATGATGATATAAAATTTGATAAACACAAGCAGACAAACAGAAGAAAAAGAGACAAAGAAAGAGCTCAAGAAACACACATAAAGAACAGGGACACACTTATTCACACACGCAGAAATCCTACAAAAACACAAAACCAGAAGCCATAATATATACACAAAGGAAATTGCTGCATCATGAGGTAAAGAACCTCCAAAAGTGCCATCAAGTTCATTTTGTGCTGGTCAGTTATTGCTGGGTGTGAGTCCTGGCTTCAAGAGTGTTTGGTATACCCTGTGAGATTCTGTTGGAAAAAGCCAAGTTTCCATTTGTGAGCAGTTATCAATTGGAGATAGGTTCTGGGTTAGGGGTATGGACTGTGTCCACTTCCTCTCTCGGCCCTGGGACCCCACGACCTGTGCAGGCCCTGTGCATTCTCCACAGTCTCCATGTGTTCATGTGAGCACCAGTCCTGCTGTGTTTAGAAGTCCTTGTTTCCTTGGTGTCTTCCATCTCCTCTGGCTCTTAAAACATTTCCACTTCCTCTTCAGCCAGATTCCTTGAGCCCTGAGGGGAGGGAATTGGTGGAGACATCCCATTTAGGGCTAAGTATTCCATGGTCTCTCACTCTCTGCATATTGACCTGCCAAGGGTCTTTGCATTAGCTACAATCTACTGCAAGAGGAAGCTTTGCTAAAGATGGCAGAGCAAGAAGCTGATCTTTGTATATAGAAGGATGTTGTTAGGAATAATTTCATTGCTATGTTCCTTTAGTAGAACAGTAGTATTTGGTTTTCCTCTACGTCCCTGGCCTATCTAGTTTCAGGTTATTGGCCATGTGAGCAGTGTCAGGGATGGGTTCTTTCTCATGGAGTGGACTTTAAACCCAATTGGATATTGGTTGGTTAGTCCTACAAGCTTTGAGCCATTATTGCATTAGGTTGTCTTGCAGGCAAGTCATCACTGTACATAGAAGGTTTTGTGGTCGGGTTAGTATTGACCTTTCTCCTGTGGGGGCATGCATAAGACCTTCCAGTAGCATGAACACTAGTCAGTAGAAGTGAAGGCTCTGTGCACTTCTTCATGTGCAGTGAGTTGTGTAGGTGTGGTCTTCAGCAACAGGGCTTTACCATCAGTTTACAGAGAGCAACCAGTAGGACAGTCAATAGTCTGGGCTGTTTTGGGCTTCCCATAGGACCCATTCAGCCAAGATCTCAACTAAGTGTAACCCATTCCTGGAACTGGAGGGTTCCTTTGGTGGCAAGAGATGTTCAGTTGGGCTTCTGTCTCTCAAATTATTTGATGATTCTATTTAGAGCACCCTCAAATGTATATATATTTTAGGAAGCTTCTACTGTATTAAGTTTACGTATGTTACATCATATGGTCCTCAGTTTTAGCTGTCATTCTCCATCCCTCCCTCACCATCATCTCCCCTCCACTTTCCTGTTTGATCCTCCAGTGCCAGTCAGACAGATGTATAGAGACCCGTCTCTACCACTGTGGTGGCATCCAGAGTGTCTTCATTGCCTTAAGCATTTTTTTTTTCCATGAAGAAAAAACAATCAGTGCTGTGAGAAACAGAGTGATCTGTTTTGGAAGACAGACAGCTATTCCTTGGATTATAAAACACACACTCGTCATAAATCCAGAGGTCATGTTTGATGTTTGCACAAAGGAGCTGGAACTCCATGCACACAAAAACCTGCACTGCGTGTTTCCTCAGAATTTAGTGTAATTTTTTTGTGTGTGTGGGCTATGGACATATTCCACTTTAGACTGAACCCTTGCTTCAACCTACCAAGTTCTGTTCTTCATTCACTGGTCACTTGGAGGCTCATTCCACAGGAGGAAAACGAAGGTAGTGATATTTCTCAGGCTCCAGGCAGTGACACAAACCTGATTGTCTTAAGGGTGTCACGTAGAGGAACAAACCAGGAGTGCCATTTTGTTAATGTCAGATATAAATATCTTTATGAACCTTATATGTCTGGATTCATTAGCCATTTAATGAAATTGACGAACAGATGTTCAGGAAATTAGTAGCAACTGACTTCATTGGGAAATTATAGAGAGCTTGGTGCCATCCAAGATATCAAAAACATGCTGTGCCTACAATCTGCCAGGAATACAGGTACAGTAATGGTCTCTGTGTTATATATAAGCTCACTATTAACACTCAATAAATGTTAATTGTATAATAGTAAAATATATTGGACCAATGAGATGGCTCAGTGGGTAAAGGCACTGGATGCCAAGCCTGAGTTTGAATTCTGTCCATGAAACCTACATAGTGGAGGGAGGAGAACAGATTCCTGAAAAGTCATCTTGTGATCCAACATGTGCGTTAGAGAACACACATGAGAACAGACTTCTGCAAGTTGTTCTGAGACATCCAATACACACACACACACACACACACACACACACACACACACACACACCCATGCAGGTGCACACCCACGTGCAAGATGTAAAACAGGCAAATAGATATTGAGCATGCCTCCCCACCCCACCCCAATGGTGATGTGGTTGTGGTTATAGAGGAATATCCTGTTTTCAGAATGTAACTTTCCTTTGGATTTATTTTATTTTTACCCAGTACAAAGGGCTAATTGCTACCTTAGGCTAAGGTTATTAATCTTGAGATACATGAGCCGATTTTGGTTTGTAGACTTTAAAAAGCAAACAAACAAACAAACAAACAAACAAAAATCAGAATGACTATTAAATGTTTTAGTTTGTCCTGCTTCTCACCTTGAGGCACACAGGAAAGTGTGAGAAAGGGCAACACCAAGCCAAACAGGGCTCAGAGGCCCAGACAGCGCTAGAGAAGCCCACACCCAGCACGGCATCAACATCAAATGGAGACTTTGTCTGTTTCATTGCAAACTTATCCCTGGATACATTTTGGAAATAATAGAGAGGGGAAGAAAGAATAATTCTATTATACTTAGAAATGTTTGTCCTTCATAGCAGCATATGGTAATGTTTATTTTAATTTCAGTGGACGAGTGCTTTGCCTGCTTGTATGTCTATGCACCATGTGTGTACACTGCTCAGAGAGGCCAGAAGACAGTGTCAGGTCCTCTGGAACTGGAGTTATAGATGGTTGGAAGCCATTATGTGGGTGCTGGAAGCGGAACCTTGGACCTTCTGGAAAAGCAACAAGTGCTTTTATGTGCTGAACCATCTTTCTAACTTTATAGTGGCACATTTGTAAATGTTTAAAATTCGGTATTTAGTATCTCTCTCAATACATACATACATACATACATACATACATACATACATACATACATATGTTCCAATTTATAGTGCTTGGTAATTCCCATGGTAGAAATACTCCAATCACAGCCAATTTTAAACTGATAATATCGCAACATTGTAATTTTCCTAAAAACTTATCAGATAGCTCTTACAAGTCGATAGACGTTACCTCAGCAGAAATGGTTCTCAGCACTCAGTAACTGTGATGGGAGAAGCCAGTAAATATCAGCAGTTGGGTTCTTGATGGCTCAGCAGCTCAAAACACTTACTGCTCTTGCGTAGGTCCTGGGCTCTGTTCCCAACACCCATGTCTGGCAGCTCTCAACAGTGTATAATTCCACCTTCAGGAATCGGATGCTTTTGCCCTCTGCCTGCATCAACAGTCACTTGCACGTTACCCACACATAGTGAAAATCAGCCCCGCACATAAAAGAAGTGGGTAAGGAAACTGTGGGGAGGATAAAACCAAGACTCTTGGTGTTCTCACTAGACAGAAGAAAGCGCTTGTCCTCAGGTCGACAGGAAGATAAAGGAAATTCCAATCATCAAGTGTTCCGTGGGTCCTCAGCATGCGAGTGCTCAAAATGGCAATTGCTATTAAAATTGTTATGTCTTGAAATTAAATATATCTGTCTTTAGATCTATTCAGAAATACTATGATTATCATAGAACATAAATATTCTGGATATAAACTGGCCCTGAGTTGTATGAAACTCATCCCTTAATATTGGTTGGAGATTTATTATGGCCTGCTTATATGCATAGATGGGAAAGTGCCTCCTGGGTAGCCTTGCACAGGAAAACTATGGACTTGGTTTCTGGGAAGATGTAAATGTTCTGTGTCTTATTTTAAAGGTGGTGCTTCAGATGTGTAGAATGATAGGTCTCTTCTTTTGTGGTGACTGCTATGTATATCTTTGACACATGGCACTTTCTGCAGGGGAGTTCAGAGAAAGCTAGACTTCTTACCCGAGGGAGCAATGGAAATCCGGCTTCATTTCCCAACATCTCCTTTTCTCAGCTACTTACATGATAATCAGCCTAGCTGTCACATGTCCCCCAAATCTCTGTGCTCTGCTGAAAGCAGTTGAATGACAATTGATGAAGAACACAAATGTGTAGCTTTGTAAAATAGGAAGAGAAAGCAAGGGAAAGGAATTCTGAGTGTCTCCATTAGCCACATCTTAATCCTGCCATATACCATTAAGCATCCAAAATAATTCCTTGTCTTTTTGCTCCCAGCCATTATCTGGGAAAGCCTGTCTACTGCCACCAAATTCTAACAGAAACTACTCAGGGTCCTATTTTTTTCTCTCTTTTTTGTTTGCTATGATCACACTAATCCTAATTTGACTTGGAATCAGAGGGCTCTTTCTCTTCATAGCCCGAAAGCATCTGTCAGCCATTAGCCTTGTCGGCAGCAATCATGAACAATCACACACAAAGAAACTGCAAACGAGAGCTTCTCTTCCTTATATCTTCCCATGGCTGACTGAAGGAAGACAACTCCACAAACCATGCATTTTAAAGAACATTTGTGCCGTGAATATATTACAAATATGGCCAGGAAGTGGGTTGCAGTATATCTTTAAAAGTGACTGATTTAAATCCAAACTTAATGTATTTTGGAGGCCAGCAATAATTTGACTTGCTGAGTGGATGGAATTTATGGGCACGATGCAGTGCAAATAAAAACATCCTCTTTCAGTAATAAAGGTGTTTGCTGTGTCCACACTGGGAAATACAGCTTTTTTCTTACCTCTGACTTCTGCAGAGAGCTCTTGGGAATAGCCAAGTCAGACACAGGGCCTTTCTTTGTGGCCTTATGGAAATATCAAGCTTTATCTTTGTATTAAGGGAGCTTAGAGTGCCATTCCCAGACCTGAGTCTGTGCTTTTGTGTTTGAGAGCCAAATAAATAATGAGAAACCCAGTGCTACACCCTGAGCAGTCAGTCAGTTTTCTAATGAGATCTGGAGATGCCAAGTGACAGAAAGGCAGGGAGCAGAATGAGGGTTTGGAGATAGAATGTTCCTGTCTCTTCCTCACAGATATGGCCTGATAGGAGACAAAGGTTCCTAATATATGAGTGCATATGTACTTATGTGTATATATATGTGTATAAACACACACACACAAACACACACACGCACACACACACACACACACACACACACACTGTGTTGTATATACCATTCTGGACTAGTCTGTACATACAATACCTTATTAGGCAGGGTTCTCTAAGGTTTTAAATTTGATCCAATCATACATATTACATATTACATGTTATATGTATACATATACATATTACATGCACATACTGCACTGTGAACACCGTCCCACACTGTTCCATACATGCTGTACCTTATTGGCCCAGGGTTCTCTAGAGAAACAGAATCAACAGTGTTGAATAGTTCAACAATGGCTATCTGCTTACTGAAGAGACAGAGCTCTGTAGTTACTCAGCTTGTGGAACTGGATGCTCAGCTGTCCAGGAGACTTGGAAGACTTGGAAGCCTCCTGGATTGTCTTAGATATTCAGTACACATGGCAAGACCAAAGAAGCTGGAGTCTCATGTCAGCAGGGAGCAAAAGGAACAGGCTAAAGAGGACCAGAAAGCAGACAGGCAACATGCTCTCCCTCACACCACTCTATAGCTGTGCCACCCATTGGAAGGTGCTAACCACTCTAAGGGAGGGTCTTCCCTTAGGCATGCCTTCTTAAACTGTGTCTTTTTGTTGACTCCAGATGCCATCAAGTTGGCAATCGAGGTTAATCACCACACATTTCATACGATACCACATAACAAGTGTTGTATAATACAATGCACACATAGGATCTTATGGCATAATAAATCCACTGTCAAGTGACTATGACATATGTTTTGGAGGGCTTCCCATTTTCCTCATGTGAATCTGATGTGCCACCCTGAAGAAGAAACCCTCCCAGTACACATGCAATCCAGTGTTTTTGATGTCTTGAATTTGAGGTTGAAATATAGAAAGTAGTGAGTTTCTGTGAGAAAACCATGAATTGAAACACAGCTGAGGTGCTTTCTTCTCCACACCTCAGTGTAGCCACTACCCTTCTTGCCATGGGTACTTCCTGCTAGAAAAGGCTCTGATCTGTCTCTGAGGTTCCATCCTTGTCCCTCACTCCCAAGAGCTCTCCCTACCACATATGTACACAGAGTGGCTCAGTCCTTTTCCACAGGCTTTCAACCTTCTATTTTTCCGAGGAGGTCAGGTCTGGAAACACTGAGCATCATCAGGAGGCTAGGTATCTCTGCCATATTAGGGTGCTGATTCTTTCCCCATCCTTACTCCTTCCCATGCTGTGCCAAAGTTTAGTTAATCAAAACCAGTAAGATTCGTGTTCTTCCTGCTAAGCAGAACTCCTTTAAACCTTATCTAGAATAAATTCGTCTTTAGGGGATTGTGTGTTTTTAAAACAGGATATCCCAGGTTGGCCTAAGGCCTCAGACTTCCTATGTAACTGAAGATGGCCAAGAGCTTTATTTTTATTTAATTAATTAATTAATTAATTAATTAATTTTGTTTTTTTCAGAGACAGGGTTTCTCTGTGTAGCTCTGGCTGTCCTGGAACTCACTTTGTAGACCAGGCTGGCATCAAACTCAGAAATCCGCCTGCCTCTGCCTCCCAAGTGCTGGGATTAAAGGCGTGCGCCACCACTGCCCGGCCCGTCATGAGCTTTTGCTCTTTCTGCTTCTGTATTCCGAGTGCTGGGATCATAGGTGTGCACCTCTGCTTCTGGTTTATACAGATCTTCTGTGCACTCTAAGCAAGTATGCTATCAATTAAGCTGTATCCCTAGGCTTTGGGGAACTTGCAATATGGCTCCGAGTTTGATCATTTATGGCTGATGGTACTGTAAGACCTGGGAGAGGATACAGCCACACTACCCTTCTTGCCATGGGTACTTCCTGCTTTCTCTTTTAAACCAAAATTCAGCACTGTAAAGTAATTTCTCCCAAGGTCTGGGGACTAAATACCTGCTTAAAATTTCTCTAGAAAATATTGGAGACTTGGTTGAGTGGTTAAGAGTACTTCCTGTTTTTCCAGAGGACAAAAGTTCCATCCCCTGCATCCACATGGTGTGGCTCACAACTGCCTGCAACTCTAGCCTCAGGAGATCTAATGTCCTCTTCTGATCTCCACAGATACCTGCACATATATGGCACACACAACAGCACACACACACATTAAGCACATGCATATGCACATTTAAAATAATTTCTCTGGATGACCTTAGCCACCACACATGTCCCAAAGTAGATAGGGACATCTCTCTGTGTTTCTCTCCAGCACTAGAGTTTTGTTACTATGTGGAGTTTAGGGCTAATCTCCAGAGGTTGCCTTGCTGTGCTTGGCATGGGGTTACAAAGCAGATACAAATGCAAGACTTATAGTCATCAGATACTCCCATTTTTATTCGGTTCTAATGTATTACCAGCTAATATAGTTGCTTGATTTGTCTCACCTACAGAATGAGGATGAAGGCATTCTCTCCTCTGTAACCTCACTGAGGTAGGTTCTTGGGAGGGGCTTCTGGCATGGTAGAGTCTCAAGGTTAAATTTTATTCCAAGTCTTCCTAAATAGCCAGCAATAGACCAGAAAGGATTCCCAAAGTTCTGTTTCCCTTTTTCTGTAAAATAGTCATAGCAGTCACCGAGTGCCAAGTACCCTCTTTTGTTATTCACTGCTGATTATCAGGTTAGGAACCATTAATTCAAGTTTACAAGTTCAGAGGTTCAAGCACACTGCCTGTTCTCGGCATGCTCTCACATGGAATGGGGTGAAGACAAGGACGTGAAGTTTGGGGATTCATCAATTGCTCACCACAGCACACCAAATGATGTTACTAAAGTTTTTCCTCTCTCTCTCTCTCGGTCTGTCCAAATCAGTTCTGCTGCAGACATGGCAGCCCATGGGGTGGGGGAGGCAGAAATCAACGAGACATCAAGTTAAACTACATTCTGAACTCACAAATCTCTTTCAGGTAGGAGACCTCATAGAACCTTCGCAACCTGTAGGAAGGGAGGCGGTGCATTCGCAATGTCTTTACTAGGGGAAGAGACTTTGAGAAGCTTTCTGTTACCGTGGGTCAGAGATGAGGGGTCAGGTGACTTGTGGGAAGCAGAAGTGGGGCTTGGATCCAGGTCTTACTTTATCTTATCACGTAGCTTCCTTCACTGAGAAAAAAGGGGATAATATGAAAATTGGCTAGGGGTTTACACAAGTGAGCTCGGTTGTCCAGCTGTCATGTCCTGATTGGAAAATAAGATTTACTCAACAGCAAAAGCATATTCCTTATTTTTATGAGCTATATATTGAAAGCAAGAAAGCTCAAGGATTTTTTTTTAAACTCAGAAACTACAAATATTTTATAGAGACACAGCCAGTGGAACACTGCCTCAGCCTGGCCTGGCTTGTCACACAGGGTTCAACATTCCACTTTAAGGTACAGGAGGATGTCTTTGTAATGTCAATCACCCATCTATACCATTTTAAAAGCCAGAACTTTTAATAATGCTCCCTTTATAGACAATGAAAATTTATACATACTTTGTATATTGCTTTAACTGCATTGTGAGTGAGTATAAGGTAAAAGTAGCTGAATTATAATAATATTCAACATGTAAAGACTTGAAATGATCATAATACCTATCTATAATCAGGTGCTTACAAACACGGAGAGTGTTCAGAGATTTAGGACCTTTGAATTTAGACCAGAGAGGTATGCTTTATTGGTAACTCATGGGCCAGAAGTGGCCTTGCCATGTTCAAAATGATGAATATCTAGAAACAAATTGTATTTTAAAAAAAGTTCTACACAAAACAAAACTCAGCTTACTACCATTTTCACAGTAGTTTGATTTCCAGAAAATTTAGAAGTCATTGGAAATGCGCAACACATAAGTTGTGGTGATGTGTAGAACGGAGGCAGGTCAGAAGCTAAGATGCCGTCAGTATGCCTTTTGTTGTTATGCTCACTTGATGAAAGTCCAGGGCACATACTGATGGATGTGGGGGCAAGTCTTCATTAAGCAGAGCTCCCTCATGGTTGGCAGATGTCTGGCATCCCGTTGACTGCACGTCACACTTCTCTCATTCTTGGTGATGGCAACAATAAAAATGCATCTCATTTTAAGGCTTCTTTAAAAACCCCAACAATGGTTCTTTGATGTGACCCAATACCACTCCCATTTGCCCCAAAGGTTCTGACTTACATCACGAGAGCTTGCTAATGGTTGTTTATTGTTTCATTAATCACAAGAGCTGTGGAATCAGTGTACCAATCCAACATCAGAGTAGAGGGTACAAAATGTGCTTTATGTACATAGTGGAATGTTTTCAGGCACAAGGAGGAGAAAGTTATGCTCTTTGCAGGAAGACAGATACAACAGGAAACATTTGTAATAATTTAGTCCGGTTCAGGATGGCAAAGATTGAAGGTTTTCTCTCATTTGTCGTTCCTAAATTTTGTAGAAATGAATAAAAGCTACAGGCAGTGGATTCTGGTGACTTGTATCAAAGTGTCACTATGTAACACGACACTGTGTTCAATGAAATTCAATGAACAATACTGTGCTCAGTGAAATGTTTTTTTTTTTTTTAATTCTCCCCATTTAAAGTTTCCAGGATGTTCCTAAGCATTTCCTCCATTGAGATCCATCCACAGATGCTCAGGGATTCTTTGAGGCCTGTTGGTCAGGCCTTTCTGTCGCTCAGCTGGCAAAAGTATTGGAGACTAAACTCACTGCTAAGATGGTTGACACAAAAATCCCAAAGTTTTGGACTCAGCAAAATGGCCACCTCAGTACTTCATCCATCTGAGTGTGATAGGCAGTTGGTGTGCTGCATTGGGTATCGAACCGTGTAGGAATCTTCGGGTCATATGCTTGTCTTAGGAGTGCCACCTAAACCTCCCACACTGAGATCTAGCTAATACTGACTCCTGCTGTGCCTCCTCCTTCTCTGCTGCTCTGCTTCATGGTTTGAGCTATTTTATTTTCCTGTTGGAAAAGTAACTCGAAGTGTAGCAGTGACTAGAGTATGTGTACATCTCACTGGTGAAAACAAACCAGAGATTCCAAACCACAGAAAAGGGAGCAGAAGTCTGGGCTATAGTGGCTCACTGTAAGGAGAGGGAGCAGGTGGTCTTGGTAATAGGTCCATAAGATGAGAAGCAGCCAGAACTCTCAGGAACAGTGTGACATCTGTCACTTGAATATATTCCAACCCCGAAATGGGTGAACACCTTGAGAGTAAAAGAATAAATGAAGAAAAAAGCCTATTCAATAAATTCTGACTATTTGGACTGAACAATAAAGCCTAGAGGGGAGGAAACACTTCCTGCTACCTACCGCAGAGTAATCCCTAGGCAAAATGCTGCCAGGACTTTGGGTGTCCGGAGTGCAGAGCCACAGATGAGAGGGCTGAATTAGTCTCTAAGTCCCTGTGGTTCTAAGCATATTGGTGCTAAATACAGAGTTTAAACAGACCTATGCAGGAAGTGACGTCAGGACTTGAGGAAGTGAAGAAGTTAAATAACTAATGCCAGCGAGAGAGTAATTACTAACTTGTCTCAGGTGTTTAATACCTTTAAATCTCCTTCCATATTGAATTTATCTCTTATAATTAATAGGCAACTATATTTACATTGACTATTAATTGTATATAATATAATACATACATATGTACATATACACACACACATACACACACACACACACACACACACACACACACACACACACACACACACACACACACATATATATATATATATATATATATATATATATATATATATATATATATATATATATATGAATACAACTTACATACATATATAAGAGTATAACTGATATTCTTATGAAGCAGTTTGGAACAGAGACTAAACAACCTAATTTTATTAAAGTGTCTCAATCTTTCATGTCTCCTGAGATGCTGTTGTTGCTGAGACTTGATAGCATCCTCTAGACAGCAGCATTAGGAATGCAGGACTAGTCTGAAGCAGCTCAGATCAGTTTCCAGAGCACTGACCTTGAGAATTCAGCTGTAGTCAAGTTCTGAAACCGTACTCTTCGTTTGTTCATGGCCATATTGAGGGACAGCTGGGCCACCTCTGTGTCTAGTCTAGTCATCAGCATGATGGGGACTTACAGCATCCTTTCAATGGTCTATGCTTCCCTCAGTAAGGGAAGTCCTTTATCAGTTCTCTAGCAGGTGCTATGGTAACAAGACCATATGAAGGAAGAAAGGTTTAAATTATGAGCTGTCTAAAAGAAATGAAGCACATGCCCATATTGGCACATTTCTTTCTGGTTCCTAATTCTGGCTGCCCTGGATCCCTGAACTACAGAATTTGTTCTTAGGTGGGACCAGGGCACCAGAAATTTCAAAAACTCCCTGCAGGACTCTAGACTTCTATTAAGGCTGAACTCCACAGCTAGATTATGGATCATGCTAGGGAAGTGGTTAGGCTGCTGCTTCTGTGCCTCAGCTGATCAGCTTCTGTGACATGTGGGAGAGGGATACTGTCTAGACACTGTGACGCTTACTGCTCTTCTGCCACCACCTCACTGTCATCTACTGGCTCTGTCACAGCATCAGCACCTTCCCCTTTTCAACTTTGGATTTAACAGCTGAGGACTTCCTCTCTTTTGCTCTCCTGGATCGGGGCTACCAGCCAATTCCTCTAAGCAGGCCAGCCTTTTGCTCTCTCGATGGGTTTCCCTTTGGAGGTCTATTTGGGATTATCCTTTGTAAATGCCCCTCGAATGCTGCCCTTTTTCGTTTTGCAGCTTTCACTTCCTACTGTCCACATTCCTGTCATTTTAGGCAAGTGCTGTACCACTGAGCTACACCCCAGCCCTATATTCTTGGCTTTCTAATCTACCATCTTGTAAGGATGAAAAAGAAATTTCAATGAGACCCTGTGACTTCTGCTATGACCTTTGCCACTTGACTGTCAACTGTGAGATTTTTGTCATTTTTTTTCCCTACCTTGACAAATGAATAAATCCCTGACACCCCATGAGAGCCTTGGGTGGAGTAGAGATAAAGCAGGGTGTGCCTCAGCTCCATTCCACTTATTATGCCTTTATGCCTTAAAATAATTAGTATCACATTCAGATAGCCGAGCCCAAGAGTGATGCACTCCAGTCTTTCTTCCCCTGCTGTAGGTTTTTTAAATGACAAATGGCCTGGTTTGGATGAATCAGGAGTGGTCTGAGTCAAAAGAGAGATTCAGAGACTAAAATTAGTGCTAACATTTTGTGTAAAGCTCTTCCATATTCACTTACAGAGTGAAACGTTCTACATATATGTACACATGTGCACACATATACATGCCTATGAATATCTATAGATGCAATTAGATGACATAAAGTTCAAAGTAAGGAAATTTCATTGAAGTAGAAAGCCTTCCCCATGAGATATTTAAGATACACAGGGAGGGTCTATGCTTTCCAAGTTGGATATATGCACATGGCTCTTAAGGTTCTATGAATATTTTATGGATTCTCGATAACGAGATATTAACATCCAGCAATACTTTAGGGGAGGTGTTTGGTTCTCCTATAGCACCGTGATTATTAAGTTACACCGAAGAGCCTTTGTGTTCAAGCCCTATAGAGCATGATGGTGCATTTCCAGGGAGACGGCTATAGAAGACATTGTCTCGCTATCAAGCCTGGTTCCTTACAATGTGCGCACAATCCTCTCTGGTTAATTCCAGGAGTCAGTATCAGTGTTCCCTCTGTGTGCTGGCTTTAACTGTGCTGTTGTCGCTCTGCTTTGATATCTCAGTGGTGGGAAACCATAGCTGCTTATGGTTCTTCTTTGCTTTGGTTGTTCAGGAGCTCAGAACTCAGGACCGAATGTCTGCCTGTCTACCTGAAGAATGTCCTGGGCCTTCTTACATGCTTGTCGCTTACTAACTCAGTTATACTTCACTACAAAGATGGAAAAAAGACTTGGTTCACTAAAAACACAACACAAAACAAAAACCCGAAATAATGAGATCTAGACATTTTAGAATCATTTTTAGATTTTACCCTGGACTGGGTTTACTTTTGAGTGATCAAGTTAAGGATTTTAGAAATCAATTCCTCACACTCCAGAATGTCCTTTTCCTTTTATGAGTAAGCAGATGCATGAGTCTGTTGTTATCTGACAAAAACCATTTCCCAAGCCCTAGCTTTCATTTATTGTAATAAAAACTTAATACATGTATTCATGTATTGAAATGGGTTTCATTCACAGATGACCCCATTCCCCACCCCCTACCCCATTAGGCATGTAGCCATGTTGACCAAGTGCTTTCTGAAGTTTCATACCTTCAGCTTCTCTCTCACAGACAAAACTGTCCCATGGTCAATGTCACTGCAGCAGACTTCGACCCATGACTCAAAGGGAAAGAAGCGAATGATTTTCTAGCATTTGATGACTGAAGTTATTGAAAAATCAATCCAAGAGCAGAAATAATTGTTGTGTATTTTCATTCAGATAAGCGATGTTAGTAAATTATGATTTTTTCCAATGTAGCATCACTTATATGAATACATGTAAAAGATATATACGCATCTCTCTGCCTATTCATCTATTTACCTATATTCTCTATCCATCCATAATTTATCCATATAAACTTTTCTGACTCTGCTTATTTGAGGAGAAACTAGACAAAGTTATAACAAAGACATTTTTCAAAGAAAATTGAAAGAAGATACATTGATAATGAACATCTTGCAGAGAATGAAGGGCTCACAGACCAGTTCTTCTGGGTGTTGTTTTTATTGTCACTATGCCTTCAATTGAGGCTGGAGAATTCAATCTTCAGTAGAGATGGGAAATTGAGCCCTATTTTTCATAGAATTATTCTTTACTTTTGTGTCTTCTGTGGTTTAGAGTGAACCGTCTTATCAGCTGGGCCAATAGGATCATTAATGGAAAACAGTACTGTGCACCAGTGGCTCTTTACTCCTTGATCAATAGTTATTTACTTCTGAGGGGTCACAGCTTGGTTAATATAGCTGAATAATTTTATTGATAGATAACATAACAATGAAAAATAAAGTTTAAAATGGAAGACGAATGAACACAGCACTTTCTCCAGGCATGAATATTATTATTTGAAAACCGTAATAGCCGCTACAATGTTGATAGGGCAGACAACAAAAGCACTGAATAATTGTTCTAGGACCATAATCAGACTTCCATTATTGACCTCTGTTAATATTCCACTGTAACTGTCTGCTAAATTGGTTCCTTGGGGCTTGAAATATACAGTGATGTTATGAGTTCCTATCGTAAATTGCCACACAGTAAAGTAGCAAGTCTCTGAAATAGTGTTGGCCCTAGTTTGATCAATACTCAATTCAAAGCAGTGCAATGGGCAACTGTTTCCATAGAAACATTGATGTCACAGAGGTTGAACAGCGGCTGTTACAACAAATCATTTCCTTTGAGCAGTTGTAATTGACTATATGTACAGTTTGCTGTCACTTGAGACCATTTACATCAAGCAAGTAACAGAACCACATTAGTTATTCCAGGAGTAAGAGGGTTAGCTCTTCCCTTTGTGACCTTACAAATACCTAGGAGGATGTCGCCATAGAAACCGGCAGAATAACTGATGAACACGGGGGTACAATGCTACCTGGATGCAGTAGCCTTCTTTTGGGAGCTGAAAGGTAGTCTGAAGTTTCCCATTGCTACATTAACATAGGCACCTGCTACCCATATTAGTGGCCTGACTTCTCTCTCGAGCAACACCAGGATACAGACATCTTAATTCCATTTGCACTTCATTTCCTGCTCCTTGCCTTTAAATTTCCACGGGTGTCTGGCTGCTCAGGCTGCACATGTGCACA
Source organism: Mus minutoides (assembly GCA_902729485.2). Taxonomy (NCBI): domain Eukaryota; kingdom Metazoa; phylum Chordata; class Mammalia; order Rodentia; family Muridae; genus Mus; species Mus minutoides. The sequence continues at coordinate 835,519 of LR750120.1, forward strand.
TTTGGTTAACTCTCAACTGGTCTCTAGCCTGGTACTGGAGAAGCGCTCTGTCTGCAGTGGAGATTCTGGAAGAGGAACCTTTGACAATGCCTTACATGTTTAACTTTTATTTACATAGTCCCCACGCTTTAAGGACATGAAACAAATAAAATAAAAACTTAGCTTACCTTTATTGTGCTCCCCAGGCTAAAATGAGCACCCGAACTGAGTTTCCCCATCTCGGATTCCTCATGTTACGTCACCACCTGGTCATAGTTTTCCTTGGAGGCCCATAAGCCAGTGGAATGTTTTGGATTATTCCATATACACCTGGGAAATGGAGAGGTGTTTGTGTCCTTTGACATTGATGCATTATCAAATTTCACATCAAAAACCAAAGACTTTAGGCTAGTGGGAGTAGTTCCAGACCAGTCCAGAGCAGCTTGCACCCAGACAGATCATCTAGATTCCTGCACGTCTTGTGCTTGAAATAGCAGTGAAATAGGACTGAGAAGATGGAATGGCGGAACATTGTGTTTGTAATTATGACGGGGGATTGAGGGGGGCAACTGGGTGTGCCAGGATCTAAACAAGTAGCTGCAGCCACAATCCAAGAGATCAGCCTTTACAAGCTGGGGAGCGCGTACATCCCTTGATTCATGGTGATTGCAGGTATGATTAACAACAGTGGCATCTCGGCATCTCTGGAAGAGAGATAAAAAAATACGGTCATCCATGAAAGGGGCCAAGCTCAAAAACCCTTACTGGAGCGTTCGATTGTCAAGGGTTTTCCAGCCCAGACCCATGAAGATCAGCCTATAGATTTTTAACCAGTCTGCCCAGTTCCCCTGGGTGAATCCTCAAAGGTAATAACATTGAATTGCAATCAGTATTCTTTGATAGTACTCTGCCTCCGACTGTTACTCACCTTGAACTAGAGAACAACCATTTATAAGATAGTTTAGAGACACAAATCCTGTAAATTACTCTGCTTGGCCTTAAAAGAATGTTTGACTTGAAGCATAGAAATGGCTGTAAATCCTGCAGGAATAATTTATAAGGCAATACAGAGAGCTGTGATTTTTCTGGCTAAAATGGGTAAAGAAAGGTGGTTTGAAACGAAAAGGCTGTTTCCTACCCCCTATGCCCTGGCTGAGGTCAACGAACTCTTCCAGGGCTGACACACAGGAAATTTAGTCATGGTACCTGGATGTCCTGAGAGAGAAAGGAAACAGCTGCCCTTTGTACATATGCCTTTTCCTGAAACAACTCTTTTCTCAGAGGTAGCCATCATCCCTCTGAAAACATGGCTAGGCCATAGAGGAGCCATGACTGAGTACTGAGAAGGATCTGTCAACCAGGAGTCAGTCGACGAGCAACCTCTCACAAAGACATCCTAGGAAGAACATCTGGTGTGTGTGTGTGTGTGTGTGTGTGTGTGTGTGTGTGTGTGTGTGTAGGGGGAGTCTATGAAAAGCGCTGTGCACCATAGCTAGTCATTTCCAATCACATAGGGAAACGTTTGTATTAGTCTTGATTTATGAAAAGATTCATTCATTAGCATACAGTATTAGAGTGACTCACTTTAACTTTATTAGCAAGTTCAGAGGTGAATAAATAGAAAAATAGAGTAACAAAATAGAATAACGAGGGGGGGGGATCGGAAGGCATTAGTAGTAACTTTGGCATCTTTGCTTCCAAGATTCATGTCTGTGCTTAAGTTGATTTCATCTTCAATGGAGGTATCTCCTGTCACTTTCCTCTGATTTAGCTGTGCTGCTTGGCAGATAGTTAAGGAATACAAATAGTTCAAGAGGATTCCAGCATCTAAAGTTATAGATTCAGTATCTTATTCAATTTATATCGGAGCCTGGGAGAAGACAGGAAAGCACCCATAGCTGCTTTGACTTCTTCTTCTTTTTTTTTTTTCATAATATTAAAAGTTCTAGAAAAGAAATGGGTTATCTCAAGAATGCTTCTTCAAACCACATTAGGTAGTTTCTTCATGAATGGTTTAGTTTTTCTGAATTGTGAAACTCAAAGGAAAAACAAATTTATCTAAAAAAAAATTGCCAAATAAATTCGCTGTTAGATGCTTGGCAGCTGATCGGCTAACTCTTAACAAGACAACGCCTCCTTCTGCATCGTTATCACGATCAGGTGAAATAGAGCTGTGCCGAGCCTGAGATTCTGTTAACCCAAGTGTCTGAGCGGAAGTAAGCATTTCTTTGCTGGTTGTGGATCTTTCCTGTCAGGACGATTATCCTAAACATCAGTTTGTGTTTTGTGTGGCTGAAAAAGATAGGGAGTGAGTGGAACCTCTAGAGAGCTCATATTTCTTCGCTGAACATTTTTTTCCCTTCTTTTTCTCTTTTGACAGTTTTTCTCTCCATTGGAAACAGAGTTTATCTGAATAAAACCTGATGCAAGAGTGCACGCTACTGAATGTGTGCTCGGACAGATGTTGGCGCCAGTTACGGTTAGGCACAGTTGCATGCTCCTGAGAGGGTCAAGGGTCTAATCTGTGGGTTGTTTTTTTTTTTTTTTTTTTTTTTTTTTTGGTAGTAGTGAGGCAGAGTGAGAATGATGAATGTAGTTAAAAGACAGTTCAATGGTAACTTAAGTTTTCTATGTCAGTGTCCATGGTTCCTGAGGACTAGCTTTAGCTAGCGAGTCCCCGGCCCCCCCAATGACTTACTTGCCTCTTCCCTGGAAAAAATTCCTGATTGTCTCCATGGCAGCCAGTGCTTGCTTTGTCTCTTGTGTTTGCTTAGAAATAAATAAGACTGGGCTCCAGTGTCCCGGCTGCTGGCCCTTCTGCCTTCTGCTGTTCCCAGACTTCTTCCTCTTTATTCTGCCTCTGAAACTAAATCCCTCTTTCCCTTTTCAGTTTTGTTTGGGTTTTAGTTCTTTGAGACAGGATCTCTCTCATTCTGTAGTCCAGGCTGGCATAGAGCACATGATTCTTCTGCCTCTACCTACCAAATACTAGGACTGCATCCTGGCTTCACATTTAGTACACCCCTCATCTTTGTTTTGTTTTGGTTTCTTTGTTTATTTGTTTTGGGGCTTTCTATATCTTAAAGGTCAAGCCAGGGCCTCGTACAGGTAAGTGGTACAATACAACCCCGAAAGAGCTACACTTTCAGGGTTCCACACCTGTTTTTATACCCCATGCCTGTATTTATTGAATCACTATTCAAAAGTGTCAAGATCTGGAAACTACATAGGTGTCCATCAACAGATAAATAGGTAGAGAAAATGTGGTATTGATGCACAGTGGAATTAAAATTTAAGGAAATCCAGACACTTTGTTAACAAACAAACAAACAAACAAACAAACAAACAAACAAAAATGGCTGGGCAGTGGTGGCTCGCCTTTAATCCCAGCACTTGGGAGGCAGAGACAGGCGGATTTGAGTTCGAGGCCAGCCTGGTCTACAGAGTGAGTTCCAGGACAGCCAGGGCAATACAGAGAAACCCTGTCTCGAACCCCCCCCCCCCAAAAAAAAGAACCTGTTAAAAACATTCTGGATTGGAAGGCATCATGTTAAATGAATTAAGTCTGTCCACAGAGAGAACCACACAGCAAGATCTTATTTCCAACTAGACTCTAGAAATCCCAACTCAGAGAGACTGGGACAAAGTGGGAAGGAACATCTGGGCAGATGTTGGCCTAAAGACACAAAGGTTCCACAGTGGAAGTCAGCTCGAGAGATCTATTTGGCAAAGATTAATGACATCTTGTAACAATGTGTCACGTAACGAAAAATTGCTAAACAAATGCCTGAGACCGAGAGCTGTTGTCATGAGATAGCTCAGAAGGTAGCATCAGGGTGGGAGCAAGAGGCGTTAAAGAGCACCTTCCAGACATCCCTGGCAACATTACCTTTCTACCTAAGCACACTGCAGCTCTCCCCAGATTCCAGAGCCTTACAGAGATTGCAAAGATCAAGCCTTCTTCCTGTAACATCGCCAGGTCTTCATAAACAAGGCCGTTGTTTTCTTCAGGAAAACAGTTGATTTTTCTGGACAAAGTAAATATGAGTCTGACAAAAGCACCCAATCCCACCATCCAGGTTTCCAGGTCCACCATCCAGGTTTCCAGGTCCACCATCCAGGTTTCCAGGTCCACCATCCAGGTTTCCAGGTCCCACCATCCAGGTTTCCAGGTCCACCATCCAGGTTTCCAGGTCCACCATCCAGGTTTCCAGGTCCCACCATCCAGGTTTCCAGGTCCCACCATCCAGGTTTCTAGGTCCCACCATCCAGGTTTCCAGGTCCACCATCCAGGTTTCCAGGTCCCACCATCCAGGTTTCCAGGTCCCTTTGTACCATTTGCAGATTCACCAGGGTAGATGCTAGGTTCTCAGGAGAGAGGCTGTGGCTGTGCCATCCTCCTCCTCTTTGGGTAGTTAATCTCACGAAACTTGGCTACCAGAGGCTTACCCTGGAGAGTCAGGCAGGCAGTTCTTAGACAAGGGTGTATTTCCAGGCCAAAATACAGATTTCAAGGACATTTTCTGTATCTGAACAAGATAAATATATAACATTATTATGTGCCTAATACCATTGCTGCACAAAGCATCTATAAACTGACTACATGTTTTAAGTTATTCTATATAGTAGTGCTAGTAGACAATATTGTTTAAAATGTATTAAGTTAGCGGACACTTGAACCTAATACTAAAACTATGTACAACTTTGGGCAGGTTCCCTGAAGTCACAGTTAGTGTGACCCATTCGCTTGATCTGTGATCTTTTGCCATCAGCTCAGGTGACATAATGCCCAGGTAGCCATGTTAAAGGGAAAGGTTAATGATCTGATTGGAAGCTGAATTTAGAATTTTGCCATACCTTCTAGTTAACTAGTTAACTGAAGGTAATCTAAAGCTTGCTGGGTGGCAGAGGGCGTGAAATAGCGGTACGTTTAAGGGTTTTTAATCACTCTTTCTTCCACTCTTGTCTATATACTTACAATGCAGATTCCTAAATGATGAAAGCGCACCTGCTTGGGACAAGAAGCAAGTTTTTGCAAATTGAGATTTATCATGCCAAGTTTTGTTTTGTGCATGGATTCTATCGAAGCACAGCTCGTAATCATGATTGTATAGCGATCCATCCTTCATGAAACTAAGTGGGATTGAAGAATGACCTGACAATTTGATTTAAGTGTAAACATTATTTTGCAGCCCAACCATAAGAATGAGATGCTCTTTTCTCCCTCCAGACCTGTCTGCAGCATCTCTCTGGAAGTAGCTTGGTAATCTTCCTAGGGTAAAATGAACCTTCTCGGACCCTATGTCATCTTTGTGGCCCTGTGATAAAACAAGAAGAAACAGTAAAGTAAATGCACCATTTCAGCTGAGTCAAATTTCAGATTAGGATACTTGAGGTCATAAAAAGAAGGACGCTGCAAGAATAAGGGTGGAAGGGGATCCCTCCCACCCCTGACCTTTGCTACACCTAGTACTATGGTGATCTCTAATTCAGTATGAGCTTAGGTGGGGGACCTATCTTTGAGGTTTCATGTGTTGGATTGGCCATGATCTGAATCTAATATTTCTACAGAAGGATAGGTGCAAATATGCTCTGATATATATAATATATATGATATATTATATCATATATAATATATACTATATAATAACTTCTATGTGATAAGCACGATTTTAATATTTTGTATCTGTTGACTCAATTCTTAAAACATTGCTACACAGTAGGTGCATTTTCAGAGAATCACAGAGAGGTTTAGTCAACTGCTTGCAGCTTACCAGGGATAAGAGTTGGGGACTAGTTCTTAAATTCCGAAGCCTGACTTGAGAGCTGAAGTGCCTCCTAGGAACCATTTTGACTCTGGGGAAGTTGATTAACCTTTATGTCCAATTCCTTTGTTTTTAAAGGGCCATAACAGCACTTCCTGCCTCCCTAGCTCTGAGAAGTGCTCAGAGATTAATGACAGTGCATGTCCATTCCAGCCTTGTGGGTCTCCCCCTGTATGCAACAAGTTTCCTTTGAAGTCGATAAAAGGCTGATGTGTGTGTGTGTGAAGGGAAGCAGAGTTCTTGGCCAGGGAGGAGATGTGTAGATACTGATGAAACAGGTATAAATCACTTTTATTTTCTTGGAAAATGATCTATATAAGCATCAAGTAGCACCAACTGTTTGGAATTTTGTATAACATTCTCCCAAATGTGAATTCTCCTTTGGAAGTCAGGAGTTGTGTAACATTCCCCCAACAGGAACTTTTATATTCCTAGTGCTTGCCCCTCAGGTAACCCAAAAGGTCTCTGTGCAAAACCAGGCCTTAGCCATCTTTGTTTCAACGGGTTTATTTTCTCCCCATTTCCATGTACTATTTTACTTGTCCTTGGTCCTTATATACAGAATACAGTAGGTGCTCAATAGAACTTGACTCGGAAAGTGGAAGCTGAGAAAATTAGATTTTGTATAAATATTCCCTGGTTGCTTACATTCCTAATGAGAAAAGCTACCTGGAAAGGCTAAAAGTTTTTTGGGGGGTTGGGCAAGGGATTTCGACAAGAACATTTTAAAAACATAAAAGAGAAGATGGAAGAAATCAAGCCTGAAGGCTAGAGGCTAGGAAGCATTTTTTTACTGGGAAGTTTGTAAAAGCCTAGAGATTGTCTTTCAGAGGCATGGTTGCCATATTTCTTCACAGGTTAAGTTAGACAAAATTTTACCAGTGTGTGTGGGGAGGTGGAAAGAAGAAGAGGCATGTAGTCCTCCTTTGGGGCAGGTAACATGCCAGATTTTCTAACTGGAACACGGAGTAGCAAGGATGTGTTCACCACCTCGGAGGTCGAGGAGCACACTGGAGCACTGTCTACAGTGGGTCTGGTAGACATGGTCTGTACCACAGGAAATCCCTGCTAAAGCTGTCTCCAAGGGTTGTACAGTAGGCCTGTTTTTCTGGTGTTAAACTACTCGCAGTGTGTCAAGCAATCCAGACATGAGCCGGGTTGGGCTGACTTTCTGACTGCTGTTGTTTTCAATTTGCTTTAATATTTCTGGGGCAGAGAAGTACAAGAATCTTTGTAGAAGGCAGTGCTATGCCCAACTCCCATGGACCCAAACTTAACACTCAAGAATATTTTATTGCTGGAATTCATCATTTCTGGTATGAATTAATTTGGTCCTCCCGTTTCCTTGTTTTTTCTCAGGAGGACAAAATGAACACAGTGATCTCAAGTTGGAATGACTATGGAGATGAGCGATTTCAATTTCATTTTCTAACCAGCCAATTAGTAAATCCACTTATCTCATACCTGTTCTACTAAAGTCATCATACCACAATTAAACTCAGTCTTTAAAGAATAACTTAAGAGTCACTATGCCTAAGGAATATAGGCAGGGTTACTATCAGAAATATTAATCAAGGATATAATTTATTGTTTTTAAAAAATAAAGAAAAAAGTGAGTCTTGTCAGGCAAAAAAATCACTTGACAAAAGTTAACGTTCAATCTTAACTCAAATCTCTGATTATATCAGGTGTATCACGAATATCTTATAGTTAGGTGTGAGTGTCATGTTTGTCAAAGTGTGAGATTAAAAACTGAATGCAGTCAGTGTCCTCATGGGTAGTATCTTTTTCTGAAACTTGAACAAATTGAAAGAAAAGTATTGTGACTCAGAAATGAAGGTAAAAGGTCACAAGAACGATGCTGTGCGAGATACAAACACACACCCCGAAGACCCACTAACTGGAGCAAAAAATATGGGTCATAAAACCTGGAGGTAAACTAGTGGAACTAGAATGGAAATCTGCAAGTAGTCATAAAAATTTAGAATGTCATGGAGCCAAAGTAGAAGGATGGTTTGCTCCAGCAAAAGGCAGCGGGGAGCTGACATCCAGGGAGAAGCATGAGACCCTTGCTTCTCATCTCATAGCAGATAAAGGATTCTGTGAGAGAGCAGAGGCAGGGAGTGCCAGAGAAAACACATATTCACAATCACGTCTATTACGTCTGTGTGATGGAGATAGGATGCATCCAGATTTCTAGAAGCAGGGACTGATGCCCCCAGCATCCTCCTCTGTTCTGTGTCCTTTCTTCCTGCTACATGTCAATATCAATCTGTCCTATGGACTTTTTTTTTCTTGAGCTGGAGCCTTAGGGCCAGCAGCTCTCTGGTGCCCTTTGCCTTCCGTCTCTGCCAGAGAAGCACCGAGCATCAAGCACTCTCTCATCTCCAGACAGAAAGGGTGCAGATAGCACTTGACTAACATACTAGGTCACATGCTACCCTGCACGGGTAGGCCCCAGGCATGGTGCAGATTGCATTCTGTGCCTGGTCTTTTACCTACACTAAGCACAAGTGTCTGTTACGACCTGGCCGTGGCTCCTTGCATTACAAGGAGCACTTTCCAGATATGTGCAATGTTCTATGCCGGCAAAGATTAGATTCCATGGCTTTGAGCCTCGGCCTTAATTTTAATTTAACTTTTAGAAAGCTCCTCCCTTGCAAATAACAAGAAACTGGGCCACAGTAGAGCCTAAAAAAAGTCTATGCTATTTTTAAATGACCTTAGAGACGTTGGGGGTACAAGGGAACTTTTATCTTCTCACTCGAATGGGTACCCCTCTACCTCAGCCTCAAAGCATTGTTAACTGACTGACAGTGAACACTCTGAGGCCCTTGTATTTTATCTAAAGTAACAGTTATGTAACATTTTGGAAACCACAAAGGTGAAGAATATGTTCATTTTTTGATTTTTGTCTCCCAGATGCCTGTTATAACCTTGAACTTAATGAGCACTGATCTCTCAGTACTGCCTGGGTGTGATTACTCTCTCTTTCCCAAGAATAGTACGTAAGCAATTCTCTCAGCAGATGCACCCCCTCCATGACAAAATGTGCAAGTTTCAGGTTTAAGCAAGACCTGCTTCTAGCTGCAGAGAGGAGAGAGGCCCACAGCCACCTTACTTTGGGGTCTTAACAAATCCGAGAGTCAACGAATCGCAAGTGAAGCTCCAGCTCCAGTCTTGAAATGAACATCTGATGCAGAGAGGGGGGGGCACCTAAGTGAAGCCGGTGAACGAGACAGAGAGGAAAGGAATACTCATGTGCTTGCTCCGCTGTCCTGTAGGGATCATGATGGCCAAGGAGGACCTTTGGTGCTTTCTCCTATAGTCATGGTGGGTTAAACAAATAAAATCTATGTGTGGAGCATTCTAAAGCTGTCTTAATAGCAACAGAGTGACCTTCCAACTCAGATGATGACATCAGGTGTAATGACTAAGTTAAGGCTAGTAGTCAGGGATTCTGGGAAGTCTGAAGGCATCTTGAGGGAAAGGCATTTCTTATGCTTCATCTACACATTTATGTATGTTCTATAAGTACCTGCAAAGGGATGAATTCTATCTAGTTATAAGTAGCAAGTTCTCTCTCTCTCTCTCTCTCTCTCTCTCTCTGTGTGTGTGTGTGCACATGTGTGCATGAAGGGATATTCAATATGGAAGAACTCTGCATTTATGGCATAGTGAAAATCTGAAGAGCCTGTCAACGTTGGTTAAGCCTGTGCCCTGCTGAAGGCCTCACACCAGCTTTGCGTGAACCACTGCAGCAAGGCAGGTTTTGGGCCTTTCCCTCTGACTTTGAAACCTGGGACTGCTCCAGGCCAGAGATGTCAGTGTATATAGTTAACTGTTATGGATCTTACAATAAAAATTTGTTGAAGGTCATTAAACACTCATCTCTCTATGTTTATTACTTTAGTCTTTTATTTGTTGGTAGACATGGATCGTTTGATGTCAATTACCACCACACTTGGCATTTTATGCAGTAAAGGTCCTTATGGTTCTTGATGGGTAAATAAACAAGCCAGTGCAAAGCCTCGGTGGCAGGGGTCTGTGGTTTTTCTGCCAGTTTAGGAGCCTGCAGCATGGGAACACAGGCTTCTGCAGCTGTCTCCTGAGAGTGTCGCCTGGCACAGGACCCCGTGGCCATGACCTCCTACTCTCTTCACCAGCTGCATTCCTACACATGCTTCAGTGACCTTGGCAATGCTGGGGGAGTCCAGCATAGCTATTTTTTCTTTACATTAAAAAAACTGTCTAAAATGGATGCTTCTTCTTCAGCACTAACCTTGGAGAGAAATGTATCCTTTTGTTTAGGCTAGCAGTCATTTCTCATTTAAGGATTATGGTGGGGTATTTTATTTTGATAAGTCATTTAATCGAGACTGAGCTCTTTTTGTATCAAACCCAATTGAAGATGGTTTTCCTCAGCATCTCACTACACACGATTACGTTTTCTCATCACCATGGAAACCTAAGCCAATATGCAATTTACTCCCTTGTGATGTACATATTAAGTCTGTGTTAAATGTTCTGCCTTCATGATATGATACCCTTTTAACAACCCTGTAGGCTAATGCAGTGCCCATTGTACAGAGGGGAAGAGTGAGGTAATTATCTGCTCAAAGTCATACAACTCTTTAGAAGCAGAACTGGATTCTAAGTCAAATCACTCAAACTTCCTAGATATACCTTTGGTTACTTTTCTGAACAGCTTGAGTGTTGTGATTCCCATGCTCCATGCATCAACTGCTTGCTTAGGAAACAATATTAAAATGAATATAAGACCTAGGAAGCTTTCAAAGGGCAACAAAACCTGCTCACCACAAACCATACTTTATTCCTGACTTAGTGTGATATGGGATATTGCAGAACTGTAGTCCATCACGAACGAGGTCATCATTTTGAAAGGTTTGGTATCCTTGCCTTGTTCATACTGAAGGGTATTGATAGGAGAAATTTTGGTTTTTAGAAAGTTCAGCTAGATATCAGCAAATAATGCATGATAATGAGATGCTGGTTCTCCTAATGCCATGAAGTCGGAAAGGGGAAGGGTTAGGTCACTTCTGTGTCCTACCTTAGAGGCGAGTGTCAAGAGCTGAGCATGGGGGAGTAGGGTCTGCCCACATTATGGTGAGCATTTGTTTCCTCCCATTTGTTATGCTCACACCCCCATTTGACAGTGGTAGTTATTCTTTGGATAGTCAGTCATGTAGCAGTCATAATGCAATAAGGTTAATCATTAGTATTTGCTTCAAAAGAAAGGGTCCAGAAACCAATTGTACATACTCATTCATTAGATTTATTAGCTACCTACTAGCTAAGTGGATGATAATCTGTGTTCTCAAATAAACAGACAATTTTGAAACAGCACATACTAGTCAAATCATAGATTTTTTGAAAGAGAAAAACAGCCATGGCTACAGAAACTCTTACAAAACCTTAGGACCAATATGTGGAGGTTTACTCAGGAATGCCCCAGTACACAGTTGGTGACTTCCTATTTGATTTAATTGAAGCTGTCAGGAAGTAGTGGGTGATCCAATCGTGCGTGCCCACATATCTTCAGGCCCAGGATCTCTCCCCAGCAGACAATGGCTTCTCCGAGTCCTTGTTACCCTCCTCTGCAGCACCCATGGGACTTAGAGAAGATTGGATTTGGAGAGTCATAAGGTGCCGAGCCACAGCCTAGCATGTTATTTACAGGCGTGTTTGGCATATTTATTAGAACTGGCCATTTTGTGAAAACATTTTGCCTCTAACATTAAGTATAAAATGTTATTTGTCAACAGGTGATGAATTAATCATCGTATTTAAATTCCCTTTGTGCATTTAGGCATATTAACATGTCTAATGCATTTCGATTTGAAGTATAAATCTTTTGGTGCAATATTCAATTACTCAACACAATTAAACCTTTTCTATCTACATACAAAGCTCATATCACTATTCAATAATTCTTTTCTTTTCTAAAATAGTAAATGAACATATAATGTAACATTTGCCATACAGGCTCCCCCCCACACACACAAACAGACACACACACACACACACACACACACACACATGCACACACTATTCTATGACTGGCTGAAGTCAAAGCTTTTATAATATCAGCTATAATAATATAGAGGTGATACTATAAAGTATTTCTTTCAACTAGGTGAACCAATGAATTTTATTGGGGGGTTACTTACAGGAATATGGGCAAAGGGCTTCTCACAGGAATAGAAATAACTCAGACAGCTATATCACCAAAGCCCACCACGGCATGGGTGACAACTCACAAAGCTGGGGACCTGGAGCTCACTGCACAGCTTGCTGGCAGCTCAACAGGTCAGTGTCCTTTCCATGTGACTCAGTTGGTTTAAACCTCTGCTAAGCAGCGAGGCTGGATTCTGTTTCTTCCGGACAGTTGGTTTGGTCCAATAAAATAATTTCAATACTGAAACCAAAGAATTATCTATTATATCAATGACTGTATACTGAAAGATATCTTTGCAGGGCCATTGGGAATGCTCTGCTGGTAAAATGCTTGCTGCTGAATTTGGCCTCCAGCCTAAAAAGACAAGTGTGTGTGTGTGTGTGTGTGTGTGTGTGTGTGTGTGTGTGTGTACAAAGCCCATGCAGGCCAGAAGGGGGGCATCAAATTCTCTAGAGCTAGAGGTATGGGTTGTGAGCCACCTGATGTGGGTGCTTCAGGAAGCACTCTTCACTGTGGAGCCATTTCTCTAGCTCCAGTTTAACATCTTTTTTTTCTTCTAATTTTATTTACTGTACATCCTGACTGCAGTTTCCCCTCCCTCCTCTTCTTCCAGTCCTTCCCTGTGCACCATCCACTTCTCTTCCATTTCTCTTCAGAAAAGGAATCGCCTTAGTGAATCTCAACCAGTCATGGCAAATCAAGTTGCAGTAAGACTAGGCAGCTCCTCTTCTATTAAGACTAGACAGGGCAACCCAGTAGGGAGAAAAGGTCCCCAAAGGCAGGCAACAGAGTCAGAGACAACTCTGGCTCCCACTGTTAAAGAGTCCCACAAGAAGAGCAAGCTTCACAACTGTAGCATATGTGTAGAAGGCATGGGTCAGACTCTCTTCAGACTCCCTGCAGACTTTCTGTAAGCTCCTATGTGTTCCTGTTTGACATCTTAACAGCAAATTCTAACTAGAATGTGTGCTTTATAATTGAATGCCTGTAGCACTGTTTTCTTCTTGAACATCTGCATCCAGGCAGCAACATGCTCACCTCCATCATCTCTACATCTGGATCCAGGCAGTAACATGTTCACCTCCATCATCTCCACATCTGCATCCAGGCAGCAACATGCTCACCTCCATCATCTCCACATTTGGATCCAGGCAGTGCATCAGCAGAGCCTTGCTCCTCCTTATCTTTTCTCAAGACATTACTGTGTCCACTGAAGACACTCTGCACATTTAATAACAGAGGATCATACATTAGCATATTGTTGTCACTTATAACCCTTTGCTGTGTGGCATACAGATCACATAGATGAAAATTTTCAACACAGAAAGCAAAAGCAACTAGAGACTCCAGTTGCATATGTAGCAGAGGATGTCCTAGTCGGCCATCAATGGGAGGAGAGGCCCTTGGTATTGCAAAGATCATATGCCCCAGTACAGGCGAATGCCAGGGCCAGGAGGCGGGAGTGGGTGGGTTGGGGAGCAGGGTGGGGGGAGGGCATAGGGGGCCTTGGGGATAGCATTTGAAATGTAAATGAAGAAAATATCTAATAAAAAAAATTTTAAAAAGAAAGCAAAAGCAAACTTTATTTTTTAGAGATGAACTGTTTAAGTCAAACAGATAACAGACTTGCATCTTTTCAGACTTGTGGGAGGTACTATTTCCTGCTCATCTTTTCCCACTGTGTCCTATTTGCCTTTTTTAGCTCTACAGCAGTGACAACAGCAGCCAATAAGTATAATAACACACGTGCCATGTTGGACACATTATAATGTTTATTGCCACCTCTGTTCCCCACAGACTCTAATGGTCACTGTCACTGCCATTTTACACATGGAGAGACCGATGCTTGGCTACTGTTTATTAAGTAATAAAGTCTGTAAGGAAGATAAACTAAGCACGTGCCCTTCTGACTGTGAGAACTGGCAAAACCTGAATAAAATGCGGGCATCAGTTATTTGAAGATGAAAGTTCACAGGTAAGTTAGCTGAGGAAAAAAATTGGAATTTGAAGTATTACAACTTGTGGAGTTGGTTTTCCTTTGGCATGGATGCACTTTCACTTCAAATTCAGAAAAAGGCTGTGTGCCTTAAGGAGGACCTCAGCAGAAACCCTCTACGTCTGGGTGTAAGCCAGAGAGGACTCTGAACACACGGGGACTGGGTAGGGTGATCGTCCATTTCTCATTTTAAAATACCTTTTCTCCACTCCTTGACCCCTACTCCTCCAGTAATTTTTTAGTCGAAGGGCAGGCATGAAAGCTAAATGTTCAGAGTGTTAAACATTCCCCTAATATACAGAACTGTGGTCCTAGACTTTGCCTGTAAGGGAAATTCCCTGTTCTACACTGAAGACAACTAAAGCCCCGCCTGTTTGTCTAGAGGACAGAGATATGTCCTTAGGAACACCCAGGGCAAGAACTGACAGAGTAATCAAGTAGAAAAGGCACTTTGGAAGGTAACACCTTTAGAATATTTATAACCTTCAGGGCTCTCTTTGGGCTGTGCATGCATGGGTCATGTCTCAATTGGTACATAGGAAACTGAATGAAGCACACAGTCCAAGTCCCAGATCAGTCACTAGGTGATGCATATACAGGATGGCTCAAAATATCATCGAAAAGGCTCCCCAAGCTAAAGCGACAGCAAAACTTTTGAAAGAAGAAATTTAGCTCATAAAAAATCCACGTGGACTGAAGGAACAATTAAGAACTTAAAGCCAGAACTAAACCTGGTTGACTTGCCTGGTAAATAAAAATACCAACATCTAGCATAAGATTTAACAAGTCCCAGAGCTTAATAGTTGAATAATAGGACTGTTGGGGGGGGGGTATTTAATCTTGTTTGACATTCAAAGAATCACTAGGGTGGGGTGGACAGTGGGAAGCCTCAACTGATAAGATAATAATATGACTAAAATGTATTTTAGAATTACAAAATACTGGGACTGAATTAAAAACTGTGGACTAGGAAGACTGTCAAAGTGAAGACAATGGATTAAAAAGTCAGTGAGCTTGAAGACAGGCCAATAGAAATAATCCAAACTCAACTATGTGTGGTGATTGTGTGGGGAGGATGTGTGGAAACAAAGACATGCAGAAGGTCTTCTAGATCATTTGCAGCACCTAAAGCAGATGTTCTCAACCTGTGGGCTGCAACCCCACTTGGAGGGTGCTGAATAATGTTTTCACAGGGTCACCTAAGACCATTGGAAAACACAAATATTTACATTATGATTCATAACAGTACCAAACTTTACAGTTATGGAGTAACAACAAAAGTAATTTTATGGTTGTGGGTCACCACAACATGAGGAACTGTATTAAAGGGTCACAGCATTAGGAAGGTTGAGAACCATTGTCTAAAAAGTTTAGAAGTCACAACTTCTGTTCTAATAAGATGAAAAAGAAACCTAGGAAAGGTAGAAACTGATGACACTCTTTGGACTCCCTCTGCCCTGCCCCCTAAACTGAGGTCCTCGGACTAAGCATTACCTTGAAATCTAGAGATATATCCTGAAAGATATACTCAGGGTCCATTTGTGTCTCTATCAGGTGGAATCATACAAATAGTATCCTTCAAAGAGAAAACGGAACAGAGGCTCTCTGAAGTAAAAAAGAGAATGTGGTCTTGGAAGAGTGTCAAAAGTCTCTCAGACAGAAGAAAGAAGGTACATGCTAGGAACTTGAGGTAAAAGGAAAAGGAAAAGAAGAATGTCAGGAAAGCAAGGAACAAAAATAAGGAATCCTTCATTGTAAATCTATAACTAATCTAGAAGTTATGTAAACACACCTGCTTACATAAATAATAACTATGCATTGGAAACCATAGCATATGGAGGAGTAAAATGAATAGCAACAATGTCACAAAAAATGGGAAAGAATGAAGTGTCATAAGAGAGACACCGCACATAAAGGGCGCCTTTAATATTTGTGTTATCAGTGTCTCAGGTGAAGAAGAGGAAAATGTATGTTACTAAAATATTCTTTGAAGAAGAAATAGCGACTTAAAACTTCTTAAATTTGACAACAGATAAAAATCTACAATCAGGATGAAAAATAAAAATTAATGCATAGATACGTCACAGTCAAGCCATGAAGGACTAAGAAAAATCTTTGAAGCAGCCAGAGGAAAACCTTACATTACTTGTGAGAAACAGTGACTGGAATGACTGGGTGTTTCTCATCAGAAACAGCGATGAGCTCGTCTATTCTGCTGCTGCTGCTGCTGCTGCTGCTGCTGCTGCTGCTGCTGCTGCTGTTGCTTTGTGGGGATCAGAATCAACTTCTTCCAGCATCAACTGAAGACCAAACAACCCTCCAGAGACTTCCAGGCCTTTGGTGGGAGATAGGGTCTACTGAGACCTCAAGCTGCATGAACTTAGAATTTAGAGGTTCTTTGCCTCTCTGATATGAGACAGTCATGGCCATTATTGGACTACTTTGACTATATCACATAAACCAACCTAATGAATCCCCTTAGTATGTAGTCATTCTGGTGGTTCTGTCTCTCTAATATACCCTATCTTCTGTCTAGGTCCACTTACCCACCTTCTCTTACCTGGAGTACTTTAGAACTGTGCCATCTGTTACCTAGCCCTATCTAGGTCTAGGTGTCTATAGTCCACCAGACATGCCTTTCTAAAGCAGGTTTTGGCCCCTGCATCTGGGATAAAGTTCTTTATACCAGGCATCAGACCCCTTGTAACCTGGTTTGTATAGACATCTCTAGCAATACCCCTCCTGTTTGCACAATATGTCCTGTTCTTAGCGAACAAAGTCAACCCTTTCAGTGACAAGGCCCATATGGGGGCTCCATCCATAGTTTAAGAATCGAGGGAAATGGGATGACCTTATGAGATCAAGCACTCAGTTTGTGGATCTCTAGGTAGATAGTATCAGAACTGAATTGAATTATAGGCTGAATACTGTTGGGGAAAAACTTCACATTTTGGTAAAATGGAGTGAAATGATTTTTTTTTAGTGTTAGTTACATAAAACAACAATAACAACAACAACAACAACATTAACAATAACAACAGCAGCATATGGCCCCTTTACCTTCTAAAGCTTCTAGGAGGGATGTTTAGTGTTAGCTACATAAAACAACAACAACAGCAGCAGCAGCAACAACAACAACAACAACATATGGCCCCTGTTACCTTCTAAGGCTTCTAGGAGGGATGCTGAGCTCCTGTCCTGGGGTTCAGTGCAGCCTGCCTGCGCTGCACCACGGCTCTCCTGGCAGGACACTGTCATTGTGTGTGATCTCATTTATCAGTCTTTGGGTTGCCTCAGAACAGGGCTTTTATTTCGCCTCATATTTCCTGCCTCTAGCATGTAAAAGGAACTCAATATTTATTTAATGAAATTAAAATAAAGTCACCTCAATCTTTTTGAAGTAGACAGAGCATGCACGGAGACATAAATATAAGCAAAAGGCTGTTATATCAAGGCTTTATATTTTCCAGAATAACCATAAATACCTCTGTGGCAAGAATAACTCCTCTGTAGGAGAGTTTGGATAAGCTGCTGGCTTTGTGATAAAAAGGACTTGGGGAATGAAGGCCGCAAGGGGACGATACCTGTGGCAATGTAGTCAACACCAGGTTTTGAAACTTTATTCATTTGAATGGGTAGGCACTGGTGCTCAGTGCCATCTTAATGCACCTTGTCCAACAACTAATTATGTTAAGCATCTTTTCAAATACTTATTTGCCACCCAAATGCCTTCTTTCTTTTTTCAAAAATGAGTAAGGTTTTCTTTATTCATCTTCTTATTTTTAAGTTCTGAAAGTTCTTTATGTGTTTTGTTTGCATGCAGTTTTCCTCCTGTCTCTTAATACACTGTGGTAGTCTGAATGGTTCCCCTAGGCTTATATATTTGAATATTTAGCCTCCAGTTGCTGGAACTGTTTGGAAAGGATTAGGCGGTATGGTTTTGTTAGGGGCTATGGGTGTCACTGGTTATGAGCTTGAAGTTTTAAAAGACTTGCCCCATTCCCGATTTCCTCTCCCTGCCTCCTGATTGAGGGACAAGATGGGAGCACCCTGTTTTTCCTGACTCCATGCCTTCGCTCCACCAGCTTGGATGCCAACCCTACCGTCAAACGCTTTCATTTATAAGTTAATTTAGTCATGGTATTTTTTTTTAAAAACAGTAATAGAAAAGTAACCAAGACAAACACTGAATGATTTCAATTGAGTTTGGAATGTTGAATGAGCCTAGACAGACAAATTTTATTGTGACATACTATTCTTTTTATGTACTTCTACATTAGATTCTCTGAAACTTTGCTGATTTTGTGTGTGTGTGATTGATTGTAAGGATTATTGTAGAACTGCTTATTAAAGTAAAATGAGATCCAAAATACAATGTGTTATTTATAGCTAGTTTTTATTATTTCCTATTTGTGGATGAGAAATTAGTACCAGAGAAGTTAAATAACTTGACCAGAACTGGCCAATGACAGAGCTGGCCTTTGAAGCTAGTCACTCTGCTTTAGAGACTGTGTATCGTTAACCATTCAGATCTGCTGCTCCTGAGAGATCTTAGTAAAGCAGATGCCTAGTCTCTAGTCTAGGTGACCACCTCAGCAGTAGTAACTGAAATAACAGATTAGTGCCAAGGAAAGGTGTCACTATTGTGGGGCATGGAGACTGGATCCAAACCCCACCTCTGCTGTTGGAGCTCCTTATGTGTTCCTCCGTTCCTCTCCTACAGAATGTAATAGTCCCACTGTGGGATCCTTTCATCTCCGTGAAGGTGGAGAAGACGGTTGAGATAACAGATGTAGAACAATGCTGGGTGTGCTTCCAATAATAACAAGAGCCCAATGAAAGTGTATCGGGCTACTTTTATCATGAATACATCTACATGATCACACACTGAAGCTAACTTGTATGTCCAGTGTCTGAAGGTACATTTCAAACCTTCTAAAGACATCTCACAAGTAGAGACAACACATAGGTAAGACACAACAGTTATGGATAACTTGAAAATAAATGATGCATCTTTCTGTAAGGTTGTCATTTCATCTTATGCATACACAGCAACTCAGGAGAGCTAACTCAGGTGTTACCTGGGCTCCTCCTATTTCTAGGGATGGGTTTTGGCTAGTACTTGCAGTCTTTTCCAGGAGTTCTATGTATTCCTGAGGTGGGCCATGTGGGCAGAGGAGATGTGTTTTCACAGGGACACTTCTGACTTCTCTTTCTGAGTCCATTTGTCCATCCATTGTGGAAGATCCACTCTGCATCCAGTGATGATGACAATGTACATACATTAGGGAGTGTGACCCTTCCTTTGACTTTTGACTCAGAGAAAGGCTTTCCAGGTCCTGTGTTCAATACACTTCACCTGAGCTTTCTGTAGATACAGGTGTGACCCCAAATTTATAGCTCTAAGCCAGTGGTTTTCAACTGTTTTTAATACTTCAACCCTTTAATATAGTTCCTCATGTTGCGGTGATGGCCAACCATAAAATGATTTCATTGGCACTCCATAGCTGTAATCTTGCTACTGTCATGAATCATAATGTAAATATGTGTGTGTTTTCTGATGGTCTTAGGCAACCTCTATGGAAGGGTCAGTAGACAACCACAAAGGGGTCGCAACCCACAGGTTGAGAACCACTGCTCTAAGCTGAGTTATGTGTCTCTTTTGGAATCATTCCCTCTAACGATACACATTGCCCCATGTGCTTCCTTCAGTCACGTTGTCTCTGAACATCTGCCTCTTGCTGCCTTCTGGGATTCTGGTCTGCTTTGATTTTCCTTTCGTCTTTCCTTGGAAGAGTAAGCTTCAGCTCCTGTGAACCATGATTCTTTGGCTTTTCCAACTTCTCCCCAAAGCTTATCCAGAGATGATCTTAAGCAAAATGGTTGACTTTCTTAAAACAAAACAAAACTAAACTAAACTAAAACTAAAAATGTGCCAGCTGCCAAGATCCTGTTCATTCCTCTCAAACTACAATCGCTATGAAATGCCTTGAGATCCTTCTTTTTTTTTTCAACTTTTATTAGATATTTTCTTCATTTACATTTCAAGTGTTATCCAGAAAGTTCCCTATACCCTCCCCCGTCCCGGCCCTGCTCCCCTACCCATCCGCTCCCACGCCTTGGCCCCGGCGTTCCCCTGTATTGGGGCTTATAAAGTCTGCATAACCAAGGGGCCTCTCTTCCCACTGATGGCCAACTAGGCCATCCTCTTCTATATATGCAGCTAGAGACACAAGCCCAGGGGGTACTAGTTAGTTCATGGTTATTCTTCCACCTATAGGGTTGAAGACCCCTTCAGCTCCTTGGATACTTTCTCTAGCTCCTTCTTCCTTGGGAACCCTGTGTTCCATCTAATAGCTGACCGTGAGCGTCCACCTCCATGTTTGCCAAGCATTGGTATATTTTCCCCCGAGACAGCTATATCCGGGCCCTTTCAGCACTATCTTGCTGGCATATGCTATAGTGTCTATGTTTGGTGACTGATTGTGGGATGGATCCCTGGCAGCTGCAGTCGTTGGGTCCATCCTTTGGATTCAGCTTCACAGATGCTCTCTTTAACTCTTTCAATGTGTGCTTTGTTCTTAATTGTAGGAAGGGGTGACGTGTCCACATTTTGATCTTCCTTCTTCTTGAGTATCATGTGTTTAGTAAATTGTATCTTGGGTAGTCTAGGTTTCTGGGCTAATATCCACATATCAGTGAGTACATGTTATGTGAGTTCTTTTGTGAATGGGTTACTTCACCCTTGAGATCCTTCTAAGCATGTCTGAAGAGCATGTTTTGACTAACCACATGAATTATAGGCTACAAATCTAGCCTCTACAAAGTTCTGCACCAACATAAAGATGACTGTGCCGGAGAGCACAGTCTCTGCCTTCAAGCATGGGACTCTGGATTTGATTCCTCAGTGCCACAAAAACATAGAAAAGTTCCAACATCATTCACCAGATAACTTCTGCCAGACTGAAGTAGTAAAACATGAAAATGGATCCAGTATCCAGAAAACAGAACGGAAAAAGCTGTTTTAAAAGATGGGGCATTCTCTCTAGAGTTTTAAGGCCTCTCCTGATCTTGGCAGAGGCCTCTGTGGTCACCGCTATTTGGCCATTTTGTCCTGGTGACAGGTCTGCTGTTGTTCCTCTTCCTTTCCTGGTGCCTTCTGAGAGCTCCCTGTTTGAAAATGGGTCAACGGTTTGTTTATAAGGTCAAGGAGAAGAGGTCCAGACATGCAAGCAGAGATGGGGAATGGCTGTGCCTCTGATCAGAGCTTAGGGGACAGACAAGTTGACATTGTACAGGAGAGGGCAGGTCTGTTTAATTCAAGGTGCAGAAAGAGGAGGAGTGAATAATGGCAGAGGAAGTCTAGGCTTGTGGCTTGAGATGACCCCTTTACAGGGTAAGGAAGGAGGTCTCGACTCTAGTGAGGGCCTTCCAGAAGTCAAGAGACAAAGGATGTTACAACATCAGGGTTTGTCCTCCCTTTCCAAACAACCTTGACTTTGATGTTTTTCTTTCTTCCTTTGTGGCTTTTCAGGGTTGTCAACACAGCGTTCTTTCATTTACAGCCAGGCCCTGGCTTTTGTAGAGGCAACTATCTATTCCTGGTATTGGAAAGTTGCACAGTTGGCACAGGAAGGGAGCAGCCAGGCCTTATTTCCAGGGACTCCCCCAACTGTGGAAGCCTGAGGTGTTTCTCAGCCTCCTTTCAGAGGAGTTTGACTCTCCTTCTCTGAAGCCACCCACTACCTACACCCAGCCCAGGGAAACCTTTCCAAAGGTTGCTTTTGCCTTGGTGTGCACAGTCTGTTTCCCTTGCTGCTAGAAATGTCTCTTGGGACTCATCTGCTTAATAACCGCATAATTGCTTTATATAGTTTGGGTCAATACACCAAGTTTCAGGTGGGGGGGAACCCACCACTGGGTATCTACTTCCATGGTAACTAGAATACAGCATAAGGATTTAAGGTCACTAGAGGTAAAGCTAAATGGCATTGTTTCCCAGCAGTACCTAAGTGATCTCATTTCTATTCAACTATTAGTTTTGAGTTACCACAGTGGTGAGTTTTATTGGGGGCGTTTCTCCCATTTATTCTGTTATACTATTTTCCTACTCATCTTCCTCCTTTACCCCTTCCCCCACTCCCTCCTGTTCACCCACTCCTCCCCCTCCCCAGGTAGTCTCTCTTTTCTGCTTCCACATCTTGAGTTGTTGAATATCAAATCAAATACCTGCCGTGTCTTGAATGTGGACAGTGAGGGAAGGGGAGCAATGCTGTCACACATCTTGCTGTGCCCTGTTCTGCCCGTTGAACTGTATGACTCCCTTATATGTCCCTCGTCAGATGGACAGTTCAAGTACTTTCTCCCAAGTTGCTCATTGTTTCTTGATTGCTCCCTTTGTAAGTAGACGCTTTTTAGTTTGATCCAATTTAGTTCGTCTGTGGCTTTCTTTTTTTGGCCTGTGCTACACTCACACACATGCACAAGTATGACTACATAGCCACTTCATTATTTTAGTGAAACTAGCCAAACTCAGATTCATAAAGAGCTGTTTCTGTGAAAGTTGGAGTATCCTAGTGGCTCTGCCCATCATAGAGGAAAATTGCATCTTCTCTTTCTTCTTTTGTGGCAGTTGATAGAGTTCATTTGGAGATCTTTTAATCTGGAGACAGTGTTACCAAATGGTCCCTATTGGAAAAGTCAGAACAGAGCAGCTCAAGGCAATCATCTTTTTTTGTTTGTTTTTGAGACAGGGTTTCTCTGTGTAGCCTTGGCTGTCCTTGAACCCACTCTGTAGACCAGGCTGGCCTCGAACTCAGAAATCTGCCTGCCTCTGCCTCCCAAGTGCTGGGATTAAAGGCATGCGCCACCATGCCCAGCTGGCAATCATCTTTTTTAAAAGTGGTTTTAAGCCTTATCTGGACTAGCATCATTGAGAGCATCACAAAAGCTATACAGTTGAACCCATTAAAACATGAACATACATGAACATGCAGTGTTTGAACTATTTGGGCTACAGAAGGTTCATGGACATCATCAAACTTAGCAGTTGGTCCTCCTGGGGATCCAGGGAACAGAGATCAAGAACCAAAGGGAGTCACTGAGCCCAGTATAAATGGGGTGTTGTCCAGCCTCCCACTCCCCAGACTTTATTTCTTGTTCTTGTTTTTTGTTGTTGAGTTTTGCTATTTACTTGTTAGATGATTGCAAAATTTATCCCTTTGCTGGGGATAACTTCCTTCCTGAAGGAAGGGGAGAGACAGCCTACTTGTCATCCTCTCTGCCTCCTTTAATTGACATGGCACCATGGACGCCATCAAGGGGCCACTGTGCTAGATCTGTTTATTACAATGGGAGTCTGCAGGGTGTTAGAGACTGCCAACAAATCTGCAGATGCTATAGTTAAGGAAAAGCACAAAACGTCCTGGGGGCTTTGTGGGGCAAAGGTCACACTCAGCTCTCCTCCGCTCCCTTAATGAGTAGCTATAATCTAGGAAAGCTCTGGGGTGGTTTGACCCTTGATTTGGAAACTGTTGTCACACCCAAACCCTTATGACTATAGCACCCTCTCATTCACGTTTATGTTAGAAGATTATATGCTTTGATCAAGGACCTCCATCCTCCTTGTTCAGTAACGAGTGACAATATAAATAGTATGCTAGTAATCTCCTAATGGCCATGCCAGGCAAGCTGGGAAACAAAACTTAGGAACGAACATTGCAGACTTCCAAAGAATTCAGACAGCCCAAAGAGGAAATCTCAAGCATCCTACACTTTATTCCTCTAGAATTCAGAATAATAGCATGTCCTCATAATAACAAACTATTAAAAATTCTATTGTTTCTATTCAGCTGTTTTACTGCTATGTTCCATTCTCTGGTCCCATCTGAGATGTAGCTATAGCTTTGTTTCCATGGTGGAGATTTATTTTATTTGGAGAGGAAGGGTCATTTCATTCCAGATCTTTTTTCAAAAAAACTAAACAGCATATTTTTCATGTCTTGGTAAAATGCTTCTAAGCAAATAATAGCCATTTGGTCTCTGGTTGATATTTGGTGAAAGATAAAAGGAGAGGGAGAAAAATAAGGTCTTGTGAGGTGTATGCATCTAACAACCCCAGGGGAATTTTAACTCCAGCATAGGTGCTCTTTGAATTCCCACCTTTATAGACTCCTTTAAAACGTAAGAAAAACTGAAAGTAATTAGCTAAGGAGGCAGGGTAAAGGAGCTGCCACCAAAAGCAATATCTGCAAAACGATAAGGATTTAAGGATCTACTTCCATTGAGAAGCTTTCAAGCCACCATCAAGCCACCACCCTAGTGTGCTCTGCATCACCTCTGGGCATCAGGCACACACCTGTGATCTGCTAGTGATTCAGCCAAGGAAGCAGCTCTCCCAGGATTCCTCTTGCTGCTCTTGGTTCTGGTGCAGGAGACAAGGCACAGGATTCTGGAAGTGCGGGGAAGGTGCGATCCTGAGTTGAGGTTACTGTTCTCTTCCACAAAGATAATGAGGGGAAGAGCTGGGGGTTGAACTCTCAGGATGGAATGATCAACCATGCAAGGGAGAGAGGGTCGGAGGTGGTGGGGACAATAGCTACAGTAATGCTTGGAAAGCTCTTCAGCAATTTCATTTAAAACCAGAGCAAATGATGCATAGGAAGAGCAAGGAACGGGGAGCTGTCGTGTTTAAACTCAGTGTTTAAGCTCCCGGCATGGCCGCTGGAATAATAATGTCCCGGAAAGCAATATTTAAATGTATCCATCATCATTTAGGTTTTAGACACACAGTTAAATATTATTGATCATTTGCAATTGTGTGCATCCGTGTGTACATGTATTAAACTGAGAAGTAACAGGGGCAGGAAAAGTACAGGAGCTGAAGTGCAAAAATAATACTTGAGTTCCTAATTACCAGTTTTTAATTAAGAAAGCCACAAGCAAATTATAAACATCCAGTTTATAGCATTGCAATCTTAGAGGCTCACACTCATGAATATGGTAATTTTTTATTTTATGCCCTCTTGAGATGTCTTGTTAAAAACATTTTATTGGGGATCCTAAAATTCAGTAAATTTGAAGCCCTTGGCACCTTGTAGATAGTTAAAGTTCTTAAAAAAATGTCAGCAATAAATATTTGGCAAATATAAAGAATATGCACATTTTCCCAAGTGGGTGTTTTTTTTTTTTTTTTTTGGTTCTTATAGTCAAGTGATGACACGGCAGTTCAGAGCATGAATGCATATTGATATTTTCTTCCAGAAAACTGCATGGGTTGCTGAGAGAAGAGCACTCCCACGGAGTTCTTTTTATGCGGGCACCTGGAAGCGGTAGCATGCTTGCTCTGGCTTGCAGGGCTGTTTTGGACAATCAGGTGTACAGATGAGCAAGTGGTCTTTATTTAGAGCAATTAAAATCCTACCGCTTTCCTCTCTTGACATGCAATTACTAGGGCTCTGCTGTTTCCACTAATTGCTCTTGCTGGGGACATTGGTGAGAAGCCAATGATTTTGATGGGTAGTGGATTATCATTTTTACTTTGCTACCTGCGGAAAAAAAAAATCATTTGCCAAATCCCATGTGTAATTAGCAAGACTCATGATTAATTGTCCTGCAAAATTAGCTTCACTGTTGCTTTTATTTTACTGCTTCAAATATTAATTAATGTTAACTCCTTTCCTTCAGTTCCAGCTTTTGAATATTCAATATGGCTTTGAAAAATTATCGAGGTTTCTACTTGCATTAGCATGCTGGAGCTTTGATTTCAGGAAGAAGTATTCTGATTTAAAAGATCACACTTGGGTCATAAATAATTTTTATAGGAGGACAAACAAAGCATCAGGGCATCATGGGAAGGCATCCATGCACTAACTGAAAGTAAATTGTTTCAATAATGATTCATTTCTGCATGCTTTTGGGTGGGTGGGTGGGGGAACATCAGCAAATATGCAAAACACTATATTGTGGGGGTGGGAGGGGGAACCACTCCCCAGTGGCTGGCTGTCTACACAGGCCACTTCCTACCTGTACATAGGTGGTAGGTAGGTAAGGCTTGGAACCTTGGTAGGAAATCACAGACTTCCTGCGCATACAGGGATCACAAATGCATTTCTGTAAAGATGGCCAGTTCTCGAGCGCCTTAGAATCTCTGAATGACCAATTCTTTAAGTCTTGTTCCCAGCCTGGTGGTCCTCCCCGACAGAGCACAGGCATAGCAAGGTGTAGTCTTTGAAAGATTCTCAGGGGACCATGGTGCATGACTAGGATTGAAATTCCTTGGTCTAGCTGAAGCACCTGCATGCCTGAATTCCCTCTGTCGCATCTGAATCCGAGCGATGCTTGAACACCTCTTGGGTCAGAGAACTCGTTCTTATCCATGAAAATAGCTTTCACCTGCATTTCTTGCCCGTGTTTCCCCCTTCTGGTTTGATAACTGCAGGTGGTTAATTTAGCGGCTCAAGACGGCAGATGCCTGCCGCTCGTTGTTGTAAAATCAATTCTCCCTCACGTGCTTGGGCGTGAACTGATGGCATCTCTCCTACTGGCCTGGTAAGGGTTACACATTATATCTAGACAACTGGGAGAGAACCTCCATGATTGCCCTTTCAAAACCTCACTGCTGTGTGCTGCCTGGTGCTAGGGGCATGCTGCAGTCTCATGGATCCTGGCGGTTGACTGTTGACAGAGGTGAGGTATTTTAAGGCCTGGCTGAACAATGTCCAGTGACCACAGATGTCTAGGAAACCACATATCTCTATGACAGAAGACTCCATGTGAGCGTTTTCCTCTGCATATAATTTCTCCCTGGGAAATGTCCACTTACACCAGGGCCTGGCCAGTGGGTTTCTCTCAGTCTCATTAGCCGGTGCTTCAAAGGCTTGGCAAGTAAGTACCCAGCATCCTTCTAGAGCAACTCAGAATTTCCAAGAAGTGGCCTTTGTACACAATGCTTCAAAGAAATACATTTGGGCTGGCCTGGCGCCTGTTGCAGCTAACTCTGAAGGAGCAGCACACACGTGGCCCAACAGATGCTTTCACCACACGCCAGCCCGGCTTCCCAGTAATTTCCATAAGACATAAAACAGAGGCCCTGGCTATCTGGGGTCATTAAAACAGCCCATGTCCTGCTCTCCTTAACCAGAGGGTGAGCTCAGGTGTTCTGGTTGGGCTGCCACTGAATCAAATGCCTCCCGCCTGGTACCACCCCCCCCCCCCCAACGTTGAGTCACACAGGGATTTTTGTATCCTGTCGGGGGGCTGTGGACCATAGAAGGTTAGCCAGGAAGTTCAGAAAAGCCACAGTGACTTCGATGGGTCTAGAAGGCTTCCGAATTGGTCTTTACATGCCTTGTTTTATAACATTCCTGAGAAAGCGGAGGCTTAGCTATCTATCTGGTGATGGTGACAGAGCCTGCGTGTCCTTGCTCTGTCCCAGGGATACTTACTGACTTTACCTCTAGTGTCCAAAGGAGAGTTGACATTGAATTCAAGTCGACATTGAATCACTGAAGTCATTTTAGTCTGAAAGTAGAGAAGTAGAGTGAGATAGCTCTCTGAGGTTGAGCTTAGGTTTTTTTTTTTTTTTTGAATTTAGCTTAGCTTTGCCTCTTTCTTCTCAGAATTATTGCGGCGGGGAAGCAATGGAACACTGGTAAATATTTGGAATGGCAGCTTGTCGGAGGCAGGGTTCAGCAAAGCCTGGTGGTTCACATGGCTGCTCGTTACCTGTTACCTTTGTTAGCTGGATAGAATATTCCACACCACAGTTTCATTTTAATCACAGCTACCTTCTCATCACTTTTATTCCATTCTTAAACCCTAAGAGCTCCGAAATGAATTGCTTTTGAAGAACAGACAAAACAAAATAAAACAAAACAAAAACCAATCAACCAAAAAAAAAAAAATCCCAAACCTAGAAATGAACCCAAACTTATTTGAGCTCTTCTGTAGCCAGCTTAGACCATAGGAAAAAATTACTATTGCTGTTTCTAATGAACAAGCCCCCCCCCCACACCCTTCACACAGTGACTTAGGGACTTTTTCATAAGCTAGAAGGGGGTCGAGGTTACCCCTTACCCATATTATCTGACAGATAACATATTTCCAGACAAACCATTTAGAATTAAAATGTTTCTGACAGCATATTTACTGCTAGGTTAGAGTCTTATAGATCATTTATTAATAGAAAAATAGAGCAGAGAGGTGTCTCTAAGGGAGAGCAAATGGGGAGGTAAGGTCAGGAGAGGAACCATATAAATAGTGTTCTTGTATTATGTTAATCCTTACACGAGTTCACAGCAGCATTTTATTCCAGCATGCTATAGACACAGTGAAGCCGTAGGTAGCTTTGTCAGGCACAAAAATATGTTCTTCTTGCCTGTGGATGCCAAAGTAAATAGAAATCAATGGAAGACAGCAAATGTGCTGAAGTCATTTCAATAAAGGAAGTGCCTGTTAATTTAAATTTTGCACTTGACATTGGTAAGGACTAAGAGTGGGAAGTAATGTCCTAGGCTGACTTCTGAAGTCACTTTGCTCGTCACTTATCTTGTATTTCTTTACTGCTGCAAAAGTAGTGTTATAAATAAGAAGCACATCTAATTGTGGTACAGCTTTAAAGTAAGATGGAAAGTAAACTCTGTGTATGCCTGAGTGTGAAGACTTGAGGACATTTGCATATAAAGGACCTTATCATACTTTGCTGGATCAAGAGACCTCTGTGTGCACGCCCACATGCACATGCATATATCTGTGTTTCAGAAAGTTCAAATGGTGCCTCCTGCTGCTTTCAAAACCAGGCAAATATGCTTGAGGCCTGTTGGTAATTTAGAAGAGGAAGATATACACAGAGCCTAAGGTGGTCACAGGAAATTAGAAAAGTCTTGGCTGCACCCCCCACCCCCCAACAAAAATGAATGAGACATTGTATCACTAAATAATTGGAGGGGTGGGTCTGTGTGGTTGATGCTAAGCAGGTGTCCATAAATCAGCATAGATGTTTGTAATTAATCGATATTGGTGCTAATAGGAAAGGGTTTTCAATAAGCTAGTTTGTGTCTCCTTCAGCTAAACCTCTTAGAGGTCATAGCTTGTTAGTTTGATCCTAAATGGTAGAGAAGCTATTATCGGGTATTTCACTCAGTGTCATAACCTCAGATGAGCTACTCCCCTTAGCCTCAGTGAAACACCCACCCTTAGCCAGTCACAATTTATTGCTGATCAGAGCTGCGGGATCCCACACACTGTTGGAACGCCCACTTCAGAGAAGACTCTTCTCTTTAGAGGAATCACAGTTTGTTAGTTCCTAAGGCAAAAATTTTCAGATGGCCTTGTTAGGTCAGAATAGCCTGTTCTGTGGGCAAACAGAACCTGTGTCAGGGAGGTCAACTTCACACAATTGGCCCAGAACACCCTCTCTCCTTCCCTTCGAAGAAAGCTACTGAAGAGTAATCATACTCTCTTGATTCATTTGTCAGATGTGTGGGAACGTCTGAGTTGTACAGTTTGGTTTCACCACACCTTGCAAGTCTGAAGGTGAGGATTTATTATTAAATCCAAGTAATGTTTCTATAAAGGGGTGGTAGGCTAGGGCTGTGTCAGATTCTAAGGAAATGATACAGTGGAAAAGTACTGGCCCAGTGTTGAAGTCTGCTCTGCATTCTTTCTAGACAGCAACCAGGATCAAGTTGAGAGAGCAGGAGGAGGATGGGGGAGTCCTTTTGGAGACAAAATAGAGATATATTCAAAGCATGTGCAGAGACAATTGGTATGAGAAGCCACGAAAGAGAACAGCAGGCTGACTGCTCCATTTGGTCCGGGAAAAACAAGGTGCTGTTTATCTGAACCCATCAAACTAGGAAAAAGAGTTTGGGACTTTATTTTATTTTTAAGATCTAGACCAGTAGGACAGGCCTGATAGAGTGAAGAGATGTAGCCATACAGTCTGACTTACCATGTCTTCTACCCCCGTGGGCCACACATATCAGTAATCCTTGAAGATTCCAGGCAGACTAGATCACAGCATATTAGGTAGGGTTAGTGGCTGAAGTCATAGCAAGGTTCGCCAAGGCCAGGTCAACATGACCAGGAGTCAGAAGAGGGAAAGATTTTGAGCTCTGGGCAGAGTCCACTCCTTTTACATGTTTTAAAGATGATCTCAGCGATGGAAAAGAGATAGGAAAGGAAACTCATTAAAATTGCCAAAGATGAGCTGTGGCTGGGACGGCTCAGATGCACGATGGGAAGATGTAGAGAGACCATGCTAAATTTTCTCTTTCTAAAATGAGCTAACAGCTTTACCATGAAGTGAAGGGTTGATGTATTCTGGTAAAAAAAAAATTGAACATCTCTAGAATGTGCAGCAGTGAGGTTTTAGCTAGCAGCTTAGTTGACAGGGCTAATCACTCTTGATGAACATGCCTGCAGGCTCCATGGGAGGGAGCCATTTCTCTCTCCCTGACCTGAACTCTCTGAGTGTGCTAGAATGCTAAGAACCCTCTGTTGACCAATATCAGGAACTGACCACCCATCAGGCCAGGGTAAGGATCTCTAAATTTCCTTCTATTTTTTGTATTAAAGGTTTTTCCAGTAGTGAAAGTTACCTTTCTGGAAATATTTGGAAGAGTGAAATGCTACACCTTCAGTTTCTTGCAATGTATTTATCTGTTATCGTTTGGTCTTAGAAGCTTAAGTGAGAGGAGCACTTGGAGCTGGACTTTAGTGTGATCTCTCTCAGGGATGTTTCTCATAAATTCCCAGCATAATTCTGCAGAAAGACTTCACCTTCTCTGTCAAGCCCTAATATAATATAGATGTGCTTCTGTTCTCAACTTAGAATCTCCTTCCTATAGGCAAGGGCAGATAGTGGCAAATCAAAGAATCCTGACATTGCTCCAATGGGTTAAATCATATGTCAAAGGCACAGCAATAAAGTATTACAAGCCTTTCATTATATAACATATCACCTGGGGGGAAATATTTGAGGCAACTCTTCTAATTCATCTGCCTGATATTGGATATTGCTTGAGCACATCTCATGTCTCTTGATTCAAAGCAATGGTAACTTGCTCTTTTCTTTCTTTCTTTCTTTCTTTCTTTCTTTCTTTCTTTCTTTCTTTTTTTCTTTCTTGTCAAACATGATTTTAATATTTTCAACTTTTAACATTCAACAAACAGAAGAATTATTTTAAGATTATATTTCATTGTTATGTCTCCCTTTTCATTTCTGATTTTATTAATTTGGATACTGTCTCTGTGCCCTCTGGTTAGTCTGGCTAAGGGTTTACTTATCTTGTTGATTTTCTCAAAGAAATAGCTCCTGGTTTTGTTGATTCTTTGTATAGTTCTGTTTGTTTCTATTGGGTTGATCTCAGCCCTGAGTTTGACTTTTCCTGCCATCTACTCTTCTTGGGTGTATTTGCTTCTTTTTGTTCTAGAGCTTTCAGGTGTGCTGTCAAGCTGCTAGTGTAAGCTCTCTCCAGTTTCTTTTTGGAGGCACTCAGAGCTATGAGATTTCCTCTTACCACTGCTTTCATTGTGTCCCATAAGTTTTGGTATGATGTGTCTTCATTTTCATTAAATTAAAAGAGCCTTTAATTTCTTTCTTCATTTCTTCCTTGACCAAGTTATCATTGAGTAGAGCGTTGATCAGCTTCCCTGTATATGTGTGCTTTCCATTGTTTTTGTTGGTATTTAAGACCAGCCTTAGTCCTTGGTAATCTGATAAAGTGCATGGGATTATTTCAATCTTCTTATATCTGCTAAGGCCTATTTTGTAATTGATTATATGGTCAACTTTGGAGAAAGTACCATGAGGTGCTGAGAAGGTATATTCTTTTGCTTTAAGATGAAATGTTCTATAAATATCTGTTAGATCCATTTGGTTCATAACTTATGTTAGTTTTACTATGTCTCTGTTTAGTTTCTGTTTCCATGATCTGTCCACTGCTGAGAGTGGGGTGTTGAAGTCTCCCACTATTATTGTATGGGATGCGATGTGTGCTTTGAACTTTAGGGTGCCCTTGAATTTGGAGCATAGATAGTCAGAATTGAGAGTTCATCTTGGTTGATTTTACCTTTGATGAGTATAAAGTGTCCCTCCTTGTCTTTTTTGATAACTTTGGGTTGAAAGTCAATTTTATTCAATATTAGAATGGCTACTCCAGCTTGTTTCTTCAGACCATTTGCTTGGAAAATAGTTTTCTAACCTTTTACTCTGAGATAGTGTCTGTCTTTGTCACTGATGTGCATTTCCTATATGCAGCAAAATGCTGGGTCCTGTTTATGTATCCAGTCTGTTAGTCTATGTCTTTTTATTGGGGAATTAAGTCCATTAATGTTAAGAGATATTAAGAAAAAGTAATTGTTACTTCCTGTTATTTTTGTTGTTAGAGGTGGAATTATGTTTGTGTGGCTATCTTCTTTTGGGTTTGTTGAAAGATTACTTTCTTGCTTTTTTCTAGGGTGTAGTTACCCTCCTTATGTTGGTGTTTTCTATCTATTATCTTTTGTAGGACTGGATTTATGGAAAGATATTGTATAAATTTGGTTTTGTCATGGAATATCTTGTTTTCTCTGTCGATGGTAATTGAGAGTTTTGCTGGGTATATTAGCCTGGGCTGGCATTTGTATTCTCTTAGGGTCTGTATGACATCTGCCTTGGATCTTCTAGCTCTCATAGTCTCTGGTGAGAAGTCTGGTGTAATTCTGATAGGTCTGCCTTTATATGTTACTTGACCTTTTTCCCTTACTGCTTTCAATAGTCTTTCTTTGTTTAGTGCATCTGGTGTTTATGTCCTCCTTAAAGTCCTCTATCATCATCATGAGAAGTGATTTTAGATCCGAATCTTGATTTTCTGGTGTGATGGTGTATCCAGGACTTGCTCTAGTGGGAGAATTGGGTTCTGATGATGCCAAGTAACTTTGGTTTCTGTTGCTTATGTTCTTATGCTTGCCTCCTACCATCTGGTTATCTCTAGTGCTACCTGCCCTCGCTATATCTGACTGGAGTTTGTTCTTCCTGTGATCCTGGTTGTGTCAGAACTCCTCAGAGTTCAGCTGTCTCTGGGATCCTGTGATTCTGTGATCCTGTGATCCTGAGATCCTTATATGTAAGAGCTCCTGGGAATCAAGCTGCCTCTGGAACCCTGAGATCCTGGTGTGACCAAACTCCCGAGATCCTGTGATCCTCTGATCCTGGGCACATTAGAGCACCTGGAGTGGAACTTCTGGGTGTTTCAGGACTGGGTGCAGAGATAGTGCCCAAGATCTGCTAGGGGTACCTCTGATCCTATAATCCTGGGTGTGTTAGAGCGCCTAGGAGTAGAGTTTTCTCTGGGTATTGTGGGACTGGCTGCAGAGTTCGCACCCAAAGTTTGCCCAGACCAGAAGGAACCTGTGCCACTGGTCTGGTGGAGATCCTGGGTGCCTGGTAACCTGCTTTTAAAGGAACTACTAAGGGCTAATTACCTTCTTGTTTTATTGTTAGATTATCTTTCCTCTTGGTCTCTATTTCCCATTACCCATCTCTTCTTTCTATCTAATTTTGCTTCAGAGTATACCATACAGCTTCATCCATTGCTTTATGAAATGGCCACAATGATGTCAGAACTCATTTCATGTCTTGGTATGGTGTTAGTGGAAGGGTGCAAAAGAAGTATGAGATGGCTCATGTTCTCAAAGAGGAACAAGATGTCAGTAGTCTACAGGTGGAAAATAATTCATTATCAGTATGATTACACTGTAGGCGAGGAATCAAGATGCTTAAAATGAAAAGATTTTCATTTAAATCTTAAATGGGGAAGGAGTGCTAGAGCTAAGGCTCAGAGGTTAAGAACACTCGCTGCTCTTCTGGAGAAGCAGAGTTAGATTCTCAGCATCCATGTGGTAGCTCACAACTGTCTGTACCTCTAGTTCTAGCCTCTGTGGGCACCAGGCATGTACAAGGCACACAGACATTTATGCAGACAAAATATACATACAGGCAAAATAATAGTAATTTTGAATATTTTTTTAAAAAAGAAAAATAGAGGTTGATAAAACATGAACTCCTGGCTCCAAGTTGCAAATCAAAACAAAATAAAGTAAAATAATAAAACAAGAGCAGCTCTTTTAACTAAGAAATTCTTTTTGGGAATGAGGGTATATATAACTTTTAGTAAAGAATAAAGGGAAATACATTTTGGAATAAAAGAATGCTTGACCATACAGGGTGGCCGGGCTGGGAAGAGGGTGAATGCAGGACCTAAAAGGAATCCGAAGTGAAGCACTTCTGTTCACCTCCGTGACCAGGGAAGCACTCTTCCCAGAATGCCTTTGAAGTGTTAGTTAGACTCCTATTCCTGAACATTAGGCTTATCAGAAGTTCATTATTTCCTAGAAGAATCGTGCCGTCAAATGGCAGTTTTAATAATCAGAAGCCTTTTCTTAATATTGATCTCATATTTTTTTTTCTCTTAACACTGCTTTTAATTGATCTCACTTCTGATCTCTGTGGCTAGCAGTGAGGTATCAGCTTATGAATACTAACTCAGCTGACAGGCTGAAGATCTGAGTGACAATCTAGGAGCAGCACATCCAGGAAGAGTGAGCAGATGTCCCGTTTTTTTAGGGAAGCATGGAAGCTCTTGAGGCTATCCGAGGCAGAGATTAGGAGAGTCGTTTTTTAGCTTAAAGTGTGATCAACGTGACTCCAAGTTAGGAAAGAGTGCTGGAGAGTACATTTTGGAGACCAGAAAGCATTGTGGGAGGAAGCTTGAAGGTTGCAAAGTGAATGCTAAGCTGCTCCATTCAACAAATTACACCTCCTCTCACAAATGAGCTTGGTGCTGGGCATGGTGGCACACGACTTCAATCCCAGCACTCACTAAGCAGAGATCTCTGTGAGTTTGAGGGCAGCTTGGTTCACATTGGGGATTTCAAGCCAGCTGGGGCTGCATAGTGAGACTCTGTCCCAGAAATGCAAAAACAAACAAACAAACAAAAAAGATGGAGATGGCTTCAAAAATCTTTCCATTTTACTCCTCTGTGATTCTATGGCTTTGGATCTAAGAGGGGGCATTTATGGAGTAAGAAAAGTTTGAATTGTTGTGAGTAAAGAACATAAGATTCTGGAATGCAAGTGGAAAAAATACTGAATCCAAGAACATTATGGAGTGGAGCCTCTAAAGGCCAAGATGACGTCTTTACTCTTGAGACACAGAGAAAACAAGATTAATTCTAACCTAATTTTTGGGCCAGGGGCACAGCTGAAGCATAGCTTTTGGCTTGAAGGAAAAGTTTTCCTAAGCAAAACTAGCTGGAAAGGAAGGAGTCGCAGCACGTGGAATCTGAACACTTTAAAGATGAGTGGAAAACTGGGGTAAGATGTGTAGGTAGCTAAGAAACAGAGTTTGTTGGGAGTCGCAGAGGAGGCAAGAAGAATTCAAACCAGGGAGGATGTGCAAGTGTGAGAACTGGGGAGAACCCTGCTGAAAGGGAAAGAAAAAGAGCTGTCAGAGAGTGAGGAAGCAGGCTCGGAAGGATGTGGTGGGGGAAGCAGAAGGAGCAACAAGATGAAGGGACCAAAGAGTCTCTGGAAGCCACTGAAAGTCCCATCAGTGAGGTAACAGGCCTGAGAACCACTTTGTAATGAATTGAGCAAGGCAGATAGTCATTCAACAGAAAATTATTCACCATGTCTTAGGGACCCAGTACTGTTTTAAGTACCGGGGATTGCAGTAGTAAATAAACCACTGGAGATAAGCAAGACAAACAGCAGGCTGAGCATTACCACAGAATGATGTGATGGCAGGTGGTTCCTTCAGATTAGATGGCTGGTGGGCGAGAAGCTCTGTCAGCAAAGACGCCAGCCAGGACAGGCCTCAGGATGAGAGAAGAAGACTGAGATAAAGAGGAACATCTCAGAGGGCAGAGACATTTTCTGAGAAGACTGTAATTATGTTAAAGAGATTTTCAGGAAAGACCAGGGTAAGTACTTTGAACTGTGTTTCCAGGTATGCTCTTAGGTATGAAAGGAAAGGGCTGAGTTTAAAGTATGGGGGTGTGTGGGTGGGTGTTGGGGTATAATTTGTTCAAAGGTTTGTCTTGTCTAAATCTTGGAAAATGACTCTATTGGAATGTAGGTGGAAGCAGGGGCCAATGGAGAAGCTACTCAAATAGCCCAGAGAAAAGCTAATGGTGGTTTAGAACAGGTGGTGTTAGTGGAGATGAAGAAAAGGGAATAGATTTGGGATGTAATTCTGAAGTAAAGTTTATAGAATTTATCCATGGCTTAGATGGAGAAAAAAGATATATTTTGCTTGTTTGTTTGTTTGTTTGTTTGTTTTTAAACAGGGTCTCACTCCCGGCTAGCCTGGAATTCACTATGTAGACCAGACTGGCCTTTAACTGTGGCCATATTTTCCATCTCTGTACCACACACTCAGCTTTGTTTCCTCTTTTCTTCCTAGGTTAAATCTGAAAGTCACATACACTGATTCATTAAAATTAATGGGACAAATGGAAATCCCCATTTCCAACTCAAGCCTATGTAACTGTTGTCCTCCTGTGTGGGAGCTATAGTTTCAGTTCTATTCATTTGGTAAGCATTTGTGGACACCCACTGTGTACTAAATATTGTTGCTAGATTCTAAAGTCATAGATAGGACAGACACAGTCTCTTCTTCCTTGGCTTTGGGTTTGAGTGACATAGGTTATTACTTATATGTTTAATACACAGCTTATACATGAATGAGTGCATGTGATAGGGAAGGTCAACAAAGACATACACACAACGATGTGATTTAGAACAGCAGGCAGATATAGCTTGGGGTATCACGAAGGCTCCCTTCAGAATCTGGCATTTGAAATATTTGAAGAATGATGACAGAAAAAATTGAAAGCCTTGTGGTAGAAAGAAAAAGACATTCAGACCCAAGGAACATAAAATTGCAGTGTTACTGGAGCCAGGGGAAGAAGCAGACAAAATGATATTAGAAGGGTGGTTAGTCAGAGGTTGACCAGATGGTGCAGGACTTTGCTGTTCTTTATGAGGACTTTGGTCTTTAGTCCAAGGGTAATAGAAGAAGATGATGTAATTAGATTTTCAACAATGTCTCTGGCTATAGAAATAAAAACAGACTTGACTTTCACATTTAGAGAATCTAGGGGAAAGCATGGGTGGGCTAAAGTCTGACTCCAGAGCTGCCTTGTGCAGGGCATGGAGAGAACAAAGCACCTTGTGATGGAAACCAGCCACACAGTATGTCACAGTTACCTTTTCAGATCTGCATATTTCAGAAAGAACACATTTTCCTTTCTTGGCTTCAATCAACTGAACGGATATGCCACACTTTAATACGCCCCTTTCTTTAAAGGCACCCATTTAAATGGCTATCAATTTTTACTATCACAAACAATACTACTCTGGGATATTTCTGAACATTTATTTTTGCTTTTGAGAGACAGAGAAATAAAAATGCCAGCTTAGAGTACATGAACATTTTTACATTTTATTACATTATGAAAAAGTGTACCGAAAAGATATGATGCCGATTTAGAGTAGTGTTTGAAGGGAAAATGTTGAGCTGGTGTGTAATACCAGAACCAAGTGTGTAGAAACATGTCAGCCAACGAGATGCTAGAATGGTGGTGTTGTGGTAAGCTGCCGGGTTCCTGACCTCCCATGGTGGGTGGGATTTATTGGAGTTGATAATAAGAATTTTCCATAAGCCTCAGAGGGGTAGCACTGGCCTTTTGACTTGCAAATGTGCCTGAACAGCCACAACCTGAGTTTCTGTTGCTTATACCACAAACAGAAGACTTCTGAGATACTGGTGGCCAGAGGCTAGAATCCCAGGGAACTTCTTCTTGGTTAATCTCTTCATATCCCTCAAGAATCATGGCAGTGTGCAGTGTTGGACTAGTAGTTCAATGGTAGAGCTTTTGCTTGGCATGTGCATGGCTCTGGGCTCTTAATTCAATACTGCAAGTGCAATAAAGTCAGCGCTTCCAACTGCAAAGCCTTCTCCTCTTCTGGATTCAAGAGCAACACACCCTGCTTCCCTTTTCCTTCCTGGACCAAACCATGAGTTTCCTGGCCCCTTTTCATCCCTCAAGTACAGGTGCTTCTCAGTTTTGGTCCTAGACCCTCTGGTCTGTTTTCAGATTCTTTCCCCAGTAATTTTATTTTATTTTTCTCCACGTGACTTTTGCAGTGACTTTTACACGGCAAGTTTCAACCTAGCATTTCTAGCCCACCCAAGCATCTCCTGAGTTTTAGGCTTGTCCCTGCAACTTGGCTGGCCGAGATGGATTAATTTCCACTTCCATTTTTTTCCCTCCATGCCTTTCTCCTGAATTGCTGAAAGACATTTCCATACCTCTGAATGGTGACAGGAAGAAGCTCAGAATCCCATGGAATCTCCCCTTTTCTTTCACCTTCTCAGTTCAGTATGCTGACAGACTCAGTCAACTCCATTTCCCAACTGCACTTGACTCTGTCCGTTTTTTTTTTCTTCCTCTTCCCTAGTCTAAGCAATTTCTCATCATTTCACCATGTTGTCATTTAAACATCCTCTCTTCCATCTGTTCTCCACACAACAAATGGAGATATGTTTGTAAAATGTAAGCAAACCGTTTTACTCTTCTGGTTGAAGCTATCAGAAACTTCCTCTTTGGACTTTGGAAATACAAATGGGACGGACACCTAAGGGTTTCCCCAAACTTCTGCCTTCTACACCTCTGGATGGTTTCAACAGGCTTGGTTTGTATCCCCCCTTTCATCTCCTTGGCCCTGTCAAGACTTTGCCCCCCATCCTTTCTCTGCCTGAGCTACCTTCCCCAGTATCTTCACATAGCTAGCCTTTTTTAGGACTCATTTACATCAGGACTTAGTGTCACTCCTCAGGAGGTCTCCCAGATAACCCTACATAGCAGCCTATCTGACTTCATCCTCCATCAAAACTCTCCATTTCCCCCGACTTCTTTGCCTTTCAAGAACGATAATAGATAATTCATGAAACATCATTTCCCGCACATATTGTTCACATGGATTCCTCACTATTAGTAGGGCTTGATAGTTGTCTAATTCTCATAAACAAGTGTCATCTTCCTGTGCTGTAAATCACTGATAGTGTAATTCAGTTCTATTTACCATTTAGAAAATAGAGTAGGAGGGCTGGAGAGATGGCTCAGCAGTTAAGAGCACTTCTTATTCCTGAAGAGGACCCAGGTTTAATTCCCAACACCCACATGGTGGCCCCTAATCATCCATTACACTGTGGTACATAGATATATATAGGGGGAAATACTTGCATATATAAAATGAAATAATTCTAAAAAATTTTTAAAAGAAAGAAAATTCAGTGTTAGTTGATTTTCTTCTTTCTCCTATCTCTTCTCTCAAGAGTCAAAGTCCCTTAGTCCATCTTGAATGTGAAATTACTTGTTACCTTTTGTGTCTCACCAAACCAGAGTCTCAACAACTCAGAGAGGTAATTTTTCTTATGCAGTAGTAGATCAAACCACATCGCTTTCTTTTAAAAAATGAATTCTTGGAGAATTTCAAACAATGTATTTTGATTTGTACTGGCTGGTTTTGTGTCAACATAACACAGGCTGGAATTATCACAGAGAAAGGAGTTTCAGCTGGGAAAGTGCCACCATGAGATCCAACTGTAAGGCATTTTCTCAATTAGTGATCAAAGGGGGGAAGTCCCCTTGTGGGTGGGACCATCCCTGGGCTGGTAGTCTTGGGTTCTATAAGAGAGCAGGCTGAGCAAGCCAGGGGAAGCAAGCCAGTAACATTCCTCCATGGCTTCTGCATCAGCTCCTGCTTCCTGACCTGCTTGAGTTCCAGTCCTGACTTCCTTTGGTGTTGAACAGCAGTATGGAAGTGTAAGCTGAATAAACCCTTTCCCCCCAACTGCTTCTTGGGCATGATGTTTGTGCAGGAATAGAAACCCTGACTAAGACAAACTATATCCACTCCCAAACACTCCTCCGAAATACTCCCAGATCCACTCCCAAGCCCCTGACCCCACAACTTTTGTTCTTTGTGAAAATTAGCCTCCTAAGTCCAATTTGACTTGCCCATATACTTCTGGTTCTGGGTCCACCTACTGGAGATGGTTGCTTTACCAGGAACTACATCCTTAAAGGAAGCTATCTTTTCTAACGCAGCAACCATCAGCTATCCATAGATCCTCTGTTACAGGTAGGAGCTCATAGGTCCCCTTCCACTCCATTCTAGAACATTGGTCTACTTTGATCTTGTGTAAGCAAACCTCAGCTGCTTTGTGTTCTCTGGTCCTCCCTGATTTCTGTCTCTTAGGTTTTCTTCTTCTTCTTCTTCTTCTTCTTCTTCTTCTTCTTCTTCTTCTTCTTCTTCTTCTTCTTCTTCTTCTTCTCCTCCTCCTCCTCCTCCTCCTCCTCCTCCTCCTCCTTCCATGGTGTCTCTGAGCCTTGGGGAAGGGGTGTGATATGATGTGCCATTTGTGGCTCAGTACTCCAAGGATACTCACTGTGTTTGGGTAAGTTGTAAGTTTCTTCACAAAGAAACTTCTCCCATGAGATCTGACACCTGCACTAAACTACCAGCAGAGGCAGGCACACTCATAGGGCAGTTTGATATGTTGATACATCCATTTAGCATAATAATAGTAGTAGGTATGAACGTTTGTGCTCTCCCTAACTTTGAATTCTAGGCCAGATTTATAGTACATATGTCTCCTCCTGTGGGACAGGCAGACCTTAATAACAATTAGAAACTGGTTGCCTAACCCATACCATTCATGCCACTATTATGCCCATGGGCATATCTTGCCATGTTGGTCATTATTGTAGTTCACAGAGTTGACAGCTGGATAGGACTATTGATGATCCCGCGTACACAGCACCTTACTCGACACCTTCTGGTACTATGAAAGCTAGTCAGTAGGAAAGAAACTGAGGCAGTTGCTCCATGCTCTGTGACCAATATACCCGGTGCCTTCAGCAATAGGTTCTTACCATCAAGTTCTAGCGAGCAACCAAGAGCAATGGCGACAGCCTGTATTGTTTTGGAGGTCTCTGGGACACTTCTGACCAACAATTTGGGAGGGGCACTTGGCAATGGGCTTTTAATTTGGCCAA
Organism: Mus minutoides; assembly: GCA_902729485.2. NCBI lineage: Eukaryota > Metazoa > Chordata > Mammalia > Rodentia > Muridae > Mus > Mus minutoides. The sequence continues at coordinate 876,629 of LR750120.1, forward strand.
TATGACTTCTGGAATGGGTATCCTCCCCCGTGTGGTGTAACTCCAATCACCCAACCACATTTCAAATGTCATGCTGGGCACTATATTAATGTCTATGGAGTGCATTTGATTTGGTTCTAGAGTTCCACACCAAAACATCGTTTAGTTAGCTCCATGAAGCTGTACCTTTGGAAACTTGATGTGAGAGAGTCGCTTGTTTGCCTTGGATAGCAGTTCTCACAGGGAGGGTTGAAACCCTCTCCAAGGGTTGAAAGAGGTCTCTGTTTAGGCTCCACACATTCCCTCCCTTGGAGCAAGCAAGTTTCTGTCTCATCCGAGTGCAGATCGGAACAGTCTTTGCCGCAATCCTCCCCACGCTGTAAACATCAGTGGGAACATCGTGTATCTGATGAGCTACTCAGTTATTGGCTCTTTGCAGAATTTAAATCTGCTAAATTTATGTCAGCAGGGCAACAAATAGTAAGCGTCCTGTGGCTTGTAATTTGCCCTCTTCCCACTTCTGGGCCCTCCAATTCTTAATCTGTAAACCCAGATGTTATGTCTTTCCCCTTTCCTAGATCCTAATTCCCGAGTCTTTCCCACCCCTGCTTTTCTCTGCCCCAACACATCTGGAGCAGGATGAAGGAAGAAAAGAGAAGAAAAAAAAATCTCCTGTGACCTGAAATGACACCGTGAACGCTGTGCTTACAGGAGGAGGATCTTCATAAAACTTTTTCTAAACAAAGGAAATCTACCCTTTAAACTTTATCTAGCGGGACAACCCAGACCTCAGCACAGGTCCTCGTCTGCCAAATGTCCACTCTTGTTTGGACATGGGAGGGCTCTGGATAGCCTGATTTTATTGCACTTAAAAGAAAATCTAAAACAAAATTTTAACAATGGCCTGGCATATCAAAAAGCTGGAGTTATTGAAACAATGTGGTGTAAGAGTAAGATCAGATATACAGAGTAATCAAACAGCCCCAGAGACAGATCCATGTAGACACTAAAATGTAGTTTGTGTCGGAGATGCAAATCAAGGGTAAACAGAAAGGTAGAAGATGGACCTGCTCTGTTGTGACACAAGTGAGATCCTTGTCTCACACCATATGCAAACATAAATTCCAGGCCATTAAAGACCAACAATGTAAATAAAGTAATTCTAAACATATGAGAAAAATACATAAATATTTTTTGGTGTATGAAAGGCTTTTATTTTTAAAAAGACAAAACCCCACACTACAGAGTAAAAAGGACTGAAATTTGATTGTATAAAATTTAGTTTAGTTTTTTTGTGTGTGTGTGGAAAACATTGAAACTGAAACAACCCCCTAAGCCTACTACAAACAAAGATAAAATACAGCTGAAAAAGACAAATGATTCTTTTTTCTTTAATAAATAAATGGTGAGAAAACAAGAAGAATGGGAACTCTTAGGAACTAAAAGAGACTTGAGAGCCATGGCAGTCGGATGAAACCTTGTTTGGATTCTGAGCCACGGAAACCAAGTATGGAAAGATGGTCAGGATGTCAGAGGAACCTGAATGCAGAGTGATTATTATACAGGATTAAAAAAAATCATTATCAATGTTCAAGGAAGAATGATGAGATTCAGGGTTTTGTTTTTTAATTCTTGGTATTTCAAGTATTTGTGAGTGACATTGAATGGTGCTTAGCCTTCACAGGGACTGGCAGCTGTATGGAAAAGACAGAGGGTGTGAGTTTCTATGCCGAATCAATGTGGCTAAGGCTCTTGGTTATTGGAGCTGGAAGAAGGCTGGAAGAAGTTCATGGTGTTATTTTATTTTATTGATGAGATTTTTAAAAAGTTAAATACAAGCAGTAAACTTAAAACCGTTCTTGGAACATAGCAAATATGGAATGAATGTTATGCATTGTTATCACATTAATTTTAGCAAGGCAGGTGGCATGTTCACTGCTGGTGGCAATCTATGTTGGACAGCCTCTAGAGAGCATGGTTTGGCTACACTTGGTTTTGAAGAGACTAACAGTCTTTAATCTAGTTCTTCCACTTTTATGTCTTCTAGAGATATTGGCGCATTATGAAATAATGTGCATAGTTGCTTAAAAAACAATTTTTAATAACAGAAAATTGGAAGCAACTAAGGGCTTGATGGCCAGCCTTCCAGGACTAGTTTATGAAGCACAGGTCCTAGTAAGAGTTCCTGTCTCAAAATAAGGTGGATGGATCCTGAGGAACAACACAGTCTCTACATGTACATGAGGTGTCTGCGTGCACCCATACATACACACTAATGCTCACACACAAACATGGCTGTCTACAAACTGATATAGAATTACATTTTGGGTATATTTGAGTAAAAAAAAAAACACACAGTGAAGAACAAATATCCAGTGTGCTATCTTTTAAATTTATAAAAAGGATCTCCAAAGGAATGCAGATAGAACTTTATATGCACATAGAACTTTTTGGAGCATACACTAGAACATTTTAATTTTTTTCAAGGGAAATGGAATGCGGGTGTGAGAATAGTTATGAGGACAGGCGTGTCACTGTGTACTGCATGTCACCATTGCAGAAACAAGATTTACTTGCAATGTATATATTATTAACATGATTAATACAGACCTTTTGAAAATGGATAGTAATCCCACAAATAGCACAATAGGAAGAACTCTGTGAGGGGGACTCAGGAGGGGGGCAACATTTGGGATGTAAATAAATAAAATAATAAAAATTTTTCAAAGTAAAAATAGAAAGAAAAACAGATGTGATAAAAATCACTATGTCAAGAAAGCTGGGCTGGGAAAATGAAAAATAAAACCAATGTTTAGAGGATTTTTTTGTTTTTGTTTGCTTATTTGTTTGGTTTTGTAGTGAGAACTGAACCCAAGGCTTCACACATGCTAGGAAAGAAATCTACCAGTAAGCCAAATTCCAATCCTATTCTTCTTCTTCTCTCTTTGTCTCTTTTTGTCTCTCTCTCTCTCTCTGTCTTTCTCTCTTCTCTCTTCTCTCTGTCTCTCTCTGTGTGTGTCTCTGTCTGTCTCTCTGTCTCTCTATCTCTGTCTGTCTCTCTGTCTGTCTGTCTCTGCTGTAAGCATGGGCCCAAGGTATACTCACCATTTGTGTACATGAGGCCAGAGGCTAACATCTGATATCTTTCTCTATTGATCACTGCCTTATTTTTTAAGACAGTGAGCCTAGAATTCATGGTTTGGGTTAGATTGGTTGTCTATTGTCCAGTGAGCTCCCTGAATCCACCCATCTCCATCCCTCAATGCTGGGGTGACAGCTGCATGCCCTGGAACCTGGCTTTTAGATGGCTCTTGGAGACTGGAACTCAGGTCCTCATGCTACACAGTAAGCACATTACACACTGAGCAATCTCTTCAATATCTAATATTTTTTTAACTCTTTAGTGGGGGAAAATTATCAACTAATAACACCCTGCTGGGGGCAGCATCTAAGGAGAATGGGTCCATCATTTTATGCTGAAGTCACTTTGTAAAATGTTTGCCAATAGCTCAGCAAAATAAAAACTCTACATGCCTTCAGCCCACAGACTCTACTGCTTAGGTTACTTTCTACAGAAACGCACACAGGTGTGTGTGTGTGTGTGTGTGTGTGTGTGTGTACAGAGAGACCAATGCAAGATTGTTTGTTATAGAATTTGAGAGTGAAAGAGAGACAGAGACAGAGAGAGACAGAAAGAGATGGAGAGAGAAGCAACCCAAGGAGAATCTAAATATCCAGGAGTTAGAGATTATAAATATGACTCACACAAAGAGTGTAAAGCTAGGTGTATGTAATTCAGTCAGGAGTTGAATGTGGTCCCAGGTACTCGGGAAGCTGAAGAAGGATAGCAAGATCAGGGCCCACCTGAGCTACAGAGTGAGTTCAAGGTCAGCATGGGCAACTTAGGACCTATGTCAAGACAAACAGTAAAAGGAGGTTGAGGACACAGGTTAGTCATAGAGCACTTGCCTAGTGTTTGAATAAGTTTGAATTCCTGGAGTGGTGGGGAGGGAGAGATGAAACAATCAGCCAGGATAACTTGTCAAAACCCCAATGTTAATAAAAAGAGGAAAAGTTGCATAAACTCTAACAGATGATGCCATTTAGCTAAACCAAAAAACACATATAGAATTGGCATTATGTGTTATTTGTGCCACGCATAAGTATGCAGAGGCACCACATACTTGTTCACTTGAAAGGATTCAACTCTAGAAAGCAATTTGCCTTGACCAGTAGGGAGGAGACAATTGAAAGTGATTGTACTTGGACTCTGAAATACATCATTCAAAAAAGATATTGACCAGGTGCCAATAGCTGTTGATTCTGGGAAGTATGGCTGTGAGAATTTGCTTAAACTTTCTGTATATTTTAAATTTCTAAAGAAGGGGTGGGGGCGGGAGGAAATTTTCTCGGGGGGGGGGAGAATTATGGAGCTTTTCCTTTGAGCTTTAGAGTCTGTGAGCTTTCTTGTGAAAGAAGTTGTGAACTAATGCTTAACTTCCTCTGGAAGAAACTTTTGATGACAGCCCATTTCCTCCCATCTTTCCACACTACCACAGACAACAAGGCAGCCATTTCTAACACGGGGTGACTCACAGCCTCATTTGCCCACAAGGGGATAGTGCTTGAGAACACAGAATTTTCATGAGCATGATTTGTGTGCTTCCAATTTTGTACTTGTGTGTGTGTCAATTATAATTTACTGGAAACCTTTCTATGTGGTACAGAATAAATGAGAGAAAGTGGGTTAAGCTATGGTATTTAAATTCCAAAGATAAGTGCATGTAAGAGACCTTCTGGTTAGGAGAGGTGAAGGGTTGGGGCACAAGATCGAGGAATGAGTATAATTAAAATACGTTGGACACCTGTGTCAAATTCTAAAGGAATTAATAAAAACACACTATTTTAAAAAAGAAAAACACCTCTATGAGAAAAATGAAGTAAAAAAAGAAAATATGGATACAAAATATATGGGTAACAAAACTATAAGGCTCACTTAATACATATGGTAAGATCTGTGTGCTAAATGTATAGAGTTACATCTTGTAAAAAAAAATCCCAACATATTTTAAGAAATTGAAATTTAAACAAATCATATACTTTGATTAGAATGGAATAAGACTAGAAAATAAGAATCAAAATATAGTTAAGAGGGAAAAGAAGTCAATAAACTTTGGAGAGACTGAAAAAAATACTCTTACTACCAACTTACTATGTAGTTAACATTAACAGTTGAGAAAATACAAAATGTCTCATCATTCATTACAATGTGTTTCTCCTCAAATTTATCTATTGTCAATAACATTTGATTTCTGGAATAAAAAAGAGGTGTTCTGAGAATAGGTGGTACTCCTGAATTAAGAATATCTAGAGAGTTGGTTTTTTTTTTTAAATATTGAGATATTCTCCAGAATTTTTTTTCCCAACTGCATGGCGGCTTGATCAGGGGCCATACAGTGACAAAAGGCATTGTGCTGCCAAGAGGTCCCCTTGGACTTGTGAATAAGGCTGACTGATCAGAGGGAAAATGACACTCCTAACATGTGGCAGGATAAGGACAGAAGCCAGGTGGGGGTTAGGGTGGAAAGCCATTGTCTGGCCCTGGCCCGCTACTGTACTTGAGCCAGGCATGGTGAGAAGAGTGCAGAATCCTACGGGAAGAGGAGACACTTGGGCATTGAGTAGTTCTTTTATGATTCCATATATCTGCAGTGCTTGTGACACCAGTTGGTTTTCATCAACCTCACCTGTCATCATTTGATGACATGGTAGAACTCTACATCTGTTCAGTGTTTGTAAATGAGACATACTTGTTTTGACACCATTGCTTCTGTGAAAGAGAAGGGAACCAGATTGGACATCAGGACCAGGAACTGGAAAAACTGGTTGAGAATAAAAAGTGGTAGGAATGAGAGTCTTTCAAGAGAGATAAAGCCCATGCACGTTGCTAGAACTCACAGGGAAATGCTAGCCTAGCAGTTCCTGCCTTATCCTGGAAAACATCTGGGCTCATTCTCATGCCTTCTGCATCTCCTGTGAAAGGGAGCTCATCCCTGCCCCCAGCCACTTAACCTTTTATTATACTTGATACTAAAAATTAGTATGTTGGCAACTATACGGGTCCTATTTGTAGAGATAAGTCTTTGCTCCTTAAGCTTTGATTTATTGTCTTTGAATGTTTGGGGGTAGGGAATGGCTGGTTTTTAACAAGAAGATAAACTTACAAATGGAAATTCTTTTAAGTCATAAATACCACTAGCTTGGCTGTTCCAGGGAAGTTCAAATAAAGACACTGGAATTCAGCAGCTGCTGAAGTGTTTTTCTTCTCTTCCCGTTGGCCAAGGAAAAGATGTGCCCCACTGACAGAAGAGTAGGTGCCAGGACCTGACCTGGGCCTGGATCCATAAGCCATTGAGAGGTCCTATTGCAGAGAAGGGTGGTACAGAGTGACAGATTGGTCTCTATCAGTTGACCTCTGAAGTGGAGATGTGCTCTGCACAGCAGCCTCCAGAGGGTACCTCATCTACCTAATTTAATACCAACACTGTACTTGAGTCTGCAGATTCATTCTGGGTCAGTGACTGTATTCACCACCTCTGCTCAGCAATCAATATGCTTTCTATCTTTTCCTTTAGTTCCACACAAACCCTGTGGAACTAAAGGTATGAACTCCGAGGGCTGTGGGAGCATCTCATTCACACTTACAATTTCCATAGCATGCCAGGTAACACATACCACTTAGTAGGATGGCAACACATGACTGTCAGTTGATTTGTTAGGTAGACTTAGTGCAGTCTTCATTAGACACATGGAGGGTTTTAACAACAAACAAAACTATTGTAATTAATGTCTCTGCACGGGCCTCACCTTACACCAACGAAACCCTAATCTCTAACTTGTGTATATGGAACTCTACAGGGAATTCGGATTTATGGAGAAGGTCAAAACTACTACATCAATGGGTCTGCTGCTCTCTGTAGCTATATTCTGTTTGCTTCTGGGTTTACATCCTAAACTTTAGAAGAACCTATCGAAACTAGGAACAGTAGGAACAAATATTGAGATCACTGAGTGTGCATACTGTTTTATAACCACAGTAGACTAGGCCTATTGTGTGGTTCTGGGGAGTCACTACAACTCATGTATGTACAATGCATATGTGGTGCATGTGCATATATGTGTATGGAGGCCAAAGAACAATTTCATGTGACATTCTCTAGGAGCCATCTACCTTGCTTTTTGGAAACAGTCTCTTACTGGCTTGACATTACCAATTATCTGGCTAGGCTGGCTAGCTAGAGAACCCAGTGTTCTCTTGTCTCTACTTCCTCAGCACTGGGTTTACAGCACACAAAGCCACACCCAGATCTTTCACATGGGTCCTGAAGACTGAACTCTCAAGCACATTATCAAGACTTGTCACGCACCCACACGTCTCCGACCAGCAGAGACGGTGGGAAGAAATGACATGGGGATGCCAAGGCAGGTTCAAAGCAGCTTGCCTTTGCAGCTTCTGCTTTATTCTGCTTCTCTCTCTCCCAGGTTTCACACAGCTGCAGCCGTTCACTCACACACATCAATCATCCATTCACTAACTCACTCACTCACCCTGGTCTCTCTAACACTGGTCTCTGGTCTCTGTAACGCTGTTCTCTCCTCATCTGGGGCTGCCCTCAATTTATACTTCCATTCACTCATGCCACCTCACACCACCCAATCATAGACGCACACGTCCAAGGCAGCATGCAGGATTGGCTGATAGAATGGTATCGCGAGATGTTGTGCTAATCTCTCCCAACGAATTACATGCACTGCTTTTACTGCACATGACTGAGACTGGGATAAACAAGTGAGGTTATAGGGCTTGGCATAGAGCCAGGCGCCATCTTTGGTCCATGTGGCCACGCCCGCTCCCCACAAGGACTGATACATCTTCCCAACCATCATTGCTATGCCTTTTGGGACTTCACTGGTCTCAACTGTAAAATGGTTGCATAATGGTAATGGCTTCTGAAGACTATTGTAAAAATTAAACTTTTATGTAGAGCCTGTAGACTAGCAGTTATGTGTCATATGAAAAAGAAGCTGGCATGTTTGCTACAGTTGCTCTCTGCTTTGCTTAACAGCGGTCCTCCTCCTGGAACAAGCTCTGACACTAGCAGTTCCTTTGTCTTCCCTTCTCATCTCTGTTCCGGTGCTGATCCTCTGACCCCTACAGTGTCTGGAATCTCCTCTGTCTTAACTAGGGTTTTTAATTGATTGGTTACACTTCTGTATAGTAATCAATAGTTCCTCATCAATAGTTCCTCATCAAAGAAGTCAAGACAGGAATTCAAGCAGGGCAGGAACTTGGAGGCAGGAGCTGATGCAGCGGCCATACAGGGGTGCTGCTTCCTGGCTTGTTCACCATGGCTTGCTCGGCTTGCTTTCTTATTGAACCCAGGACCATCAGCTCAGGGGTGGGACCACCCACAATGGGCTGGACCCTCCCCCATTAGTATGATAAAGAAAGTATCTCACAGCTTCATCTTATGGAGGCACTTTCTCAATTGAGGTTCCCTCCTCTCTGATAACTACTTTGTGTGAGTAGCCAGAGGCACATCATCCTTCCTCTTTGATCCCATTTACTCTGGTTCTAATTCCTCTTAGAATTTCTCTCCTGGGTTATGGCTGGCAAGCTTGTTACTTTGCCAACAATCTGTTTGTGTAAGAACCATCCCGATTCAGGTCCCACATCCCCCTAAATTCAAGCTGGGATCATGGTGTGCCTGAGTTCAGAATTCAAGCTGGAATGACATTCTCTCCCTTTAAGCTCTCCTGTCACTGTAGCTAATGAACACCAAGGATGACCATTCTCCTCTTAGCAGGGGTGCAAGCACAGGATGAGAGACTTTCTGGGCACAGAGATGTAGCTCAATAGTGGATGTAATGCTTGTTTTGGATGTGTGAGGTCCTGGGTTCAATTCCAAGCACCCCATAAATAAAAACACTAGGGGGTGGGGAACATTTCTGCAAATCAAGCAGCTGCACAGGTCTACACAGCCACTGTAGGAGCTTGACCAGTTAGGACAGTTATAAAACTGACTTCTGGCTATCTCCCCCCACTCATCCCCATCCCACGAATTGGCTATTTCTAGACCGTGCTTTTCATGGCCTGGGACATGGGCTTCTATACATGCTTCCTCTCCGGGTGTCTGACTTCCCTGATGTTTAAAGGGCCACTCCTCACACTTCCATTCCTTTTGAAAGTTTCCTTGCAAGCAAATGACTCTCAAGAATCTGTATATCTAAAAAGTGTTGAGATGACTCTGATCTGCTGGCCCAGATATTTGGCACCTCCATTCAGGGCACTGAATCACATAGCTTCTATTGCAGTTATTGGAGTACAAATATCCTCTGCCTCCTAGAGGAGGGCCAAAGTTTGTTATTCTTTATAGCTGGGAAAGATGGATGTTGGGTTAGGACATGAAGGCTAGATGGGGTTTGAACATATCAATAGATATATGGATCCATATACATTAGATATCTCAGGAGTGGTGGTGGGGTGGGGATAGATGTTAAGGCACCACTTGATGACCCCAGAGAGATTGTGGCAGATATGCAATATGGTACCTGGCTTTCCAGAGGAGAACCTTGAAAGACAGTCTGGAGTGTGCTTGGGTCTCCTGAGATGCAAAAGCCAAGGGATGTCTGTGGGTTCTCCTTGTGATAGCTCTTTTCTACTAGCCATCAGCTGTGGATATTTGGAACACTCTGTGTTCCCAGCCTTCTGCATCTACTAGATTCGCAAGAACCTTAACTGTGTCATCATCCTGTGGACTCTTTTTACCTGGGAATCCATAGGCTGAAACCTGAGACCTCCTAACTAGTACTTCATACTTGAAGCAAATTGGAACCTTGAGGCCACTGTGCCTGGTGTCCCCTCCTGACTCAGTCTGAGCAAACCTCTAAACTCCCCCGCCCTCTCTCTTTCCCCATCTCCTGGATATTGTTTGACAAAAGAGCCAGCATTACCAGTGTTTCGTTCTTTTCTCATGTTCAACTTTGGCTTGGTGTGAGGAAGTAATCGCAGGAGAGAAAGGAGGAGATGGCCACCTGGAAGCAATAGGTCTGTACCCAGTGTGAAGTGCTTGGTTTTGTTCTGTGGGTTTTCTGCTATGTCTGCAGCACAAGATCCTGACGAGGTTAAATAATTAATGCATGTGAACGTACTTTGTAAGCTCTAAAGCACTGCAGGAATATAATTAATTATGTTTATAATTACAGGTAATGTAATTATAATTGTAATTACTCTGTGGGTGGAAGCAGAATATATCTATCCTGTTCATAGTTTATAGCAGGTTACCCTTGGTGGATATCCTTGATTAGATCATCAGTTTGTATATTTAAATCTGACTTACTTTCTCTGGCTTTTATTTTCAAGATTGTGATATATTTGAGATATTTATGTGAGAAAAGTTTCATAGAGCAAAACTAGTGGAAGCCACACTTGGTAGCATCTTTGGCATTTATCTATTACAAATAAATTAAGGCATTTTATTTATTAACTTGCCCATCTACAACAGTACTTGCAAAGAATCACATAGTTAAACTCAAAAATATGATATACATATAATTTCTATAATTATTCTATATTTACATCTCATTAAAAAAAGATTCAACTTCAGAAATTCATTAGACTCTGTAGACTAAAATGTTTATCTTATGACTAAGTGGCAAGTTTGTCCTTCATCCTAGGTGATCTTTCTTAAAACTATGCTAAAAGATGTTTTGCTTTTTTAACAAAGCAATGAACTTAATAAAAGGAGCTGGTATTGGCTTCCCCTCCATTAGCAGGGTTAGTCATAGGAAGGAGCCTTTTGCAAACATAACCTGCAGTGATGGCTTTCCCTGTGCTGGATGGAAACATTGGAATTGTCATGGTTCATCAGAGAAATGATGTAATATGTATCGGAGCCAGAGTCGATGTTTTTTCCTTTTGGAAAGTTATGGCAACAGCAAGATATTTCCCAGGCACCGTTCTCCTGGACCCCTTGTGGAACTGGTGAGATTCCACCCTAAGAAGCCAAACACCACATTTCCTTAGAGTCTCTGACCTTCTGCCATTGTCCACAAGCACTATTAATTGTTGTTAATTTCCAACATATCATTAATTATTCACCATTAAAGATGTGGGAGATGGCAGTGCCCTTCACTCATGAGCAATCTCATGAAGAAACTATTAATAACTACAAGATGTATGTTCCTGGAAAGGTGTACAGTGGACTTGAGCCATTTGCATGGAAGGTGTTATGTCTCTGGTGACCGGGCTGTGACATCCAGCCCACGTGGGTGGGGCGCTTGAGTAACTTAGTCCTGTTGAGGAAGATGTCTCCTCTCTCTCCCCCAGTGGCTTATAGCTTTTGGCCACTAGGACACCATGTGCTTTGCAAAGAACCTTTTCTCTTTGCAACTTTTCTCCGCTGTTGAGGAGGCTGTGCAGGCTGTGTAGGTCCCTCTGAGGTCACCGCGTGGGTCAGACACACAATTAGAACATAGTTTGCAGTTTCCTACTCCCACTTCCTTGCTGCTCACCAGACCATGTTGGCAGGTCAGCATCTGTGCCGGGGGAAGGCTGCTCCCACTCAGCCCGGCAGAGATGGAGTCAAGGCCGTTCTATTTGACATTGGCTCCTGAAGCTGGAAAGATTATACCCAGGTTGCCAATGAATGCAGAGAATTTTTTTTTTTAAGATTTATTTTATTTATTATATGTAAGTACACTGTAGCTGTCTTCAGACACTCCAGAAGAGGGTGCCAGATCTCATTACGGATGGTTGTGAGCCACCATGTGGATGCTGGGATTTGAACTTATCACCTTCGGAAGAGCAGTCGGGTGCTCTTACCCGCTGAGCCATCTCACCAGCCCCGAGATTTTTTTTTTTGTAGAGACTGTCTAGAAAGCTCAGAGATTGTTCCCGTAAATGGATAGGAATGTTCGATATTTAACATTATGTCAGAAAGACAGTTTCTTATGTCATCTTGGGCAATCAGAAAATGTCCAGATATGAAGAAAAGGGTTGGGAAAAGTCAAGGAGAAACTTTTTTTCCCTTTTACACGTGTACATTTTATTGGTGAAACTAAGACAACTTCGATTTCAGAGTTAAAACTTAGATTTCTTGCAAGGACAGTTTGAAGGTGATAATTCTTTCTAGTTGGACCTTCCTTGTTTCTTGGTTAGAATATGGAGAGGCAGGAAGGCTTCTGAGGTACCCATCTGTAAACATGGGGGTTAAGACAACCATGAGAACTGGGCACTGCTCTTCATGTTTGTGGTATGATTCTGTTCTAGGCTGAGGTTGCAAAGGCAAGGACAGCATCCTATTCTCCACCTGTCCCTGTTTCCCTCTGTTGCTTGTTTCTCTGGGATAGCATTAGGGACTTTAGGGGGAGAATTTTTCCATTTCCTAGAAGAGACTAAAAATTGCACTACATCACATGCATGGCATCCTATATCAGCACAGACAAAAGACCAGATTGGGAGTGTGAACAATAGCCTGCTTTCATACAAACATTTATCCTAACCTTCATTTTTTTCCCCATCCATATATGAGGTGCTATCAGTTCCATTCTGCAGAGTTAGTAGTTAAGAGTCTGAGGTCTAAATTCCAATTTCCTCCTGTTATTTTAACCATTACGTTTCATTGCTACACAATAATCTATACCCAGAATAATGCCACCTTTTTTTTTTTGGTATTTATTTCTTCTTTCAATGGCTATTTAGGTTGTTGAAAGTTTGTTTCTCCCATTGAGAGTAGTGCTGCAATAAACATTTATCTATGGATCTCTTATTTATAGCTGTAAAACTTTCCCTAGAATTTCAATTTTATCAAGTGACATCAAATTAACCTCCAATTAGGCATGCTGTTTTCTGAGCTTTATTGCTTTACATCTATTTCCATAAACTAGGACAGGGGTCTTACGACTCCCAGGCTCTCATCGGTGAGAAGCATGGACCATTCCCATTGCTGTGTGCTACTTCTTCACCCAGGCAGATGATGTTTAAGGTGTAGGGGTAGAGCCAGTCTTTTTTTGTCTCTACATTTGCTTTGCCTAAAAGGCAGTACTTTCACCTTCCTAGTCCGAGTTACAGAGTATAGATATGCCCAGCTGCTTGAGTAGAGGGAAAAAAGAGGACAAAGGAGAAACATCCGCTTCAAAGTAATAATAGACTTTAGTCTGGGAACTTATAGACCTGCAGTCTCAGCATTCAGAGGCTGAGGCAGAGGATTATGAATTTGAAGCTATTCTGGGTTACCCAGCGAGACTCCTTTTCAACCAAAGTCTATATCCTTCAACATAATTTTAACAAATTAATTTTATTAATCACAATAAAATTACACAAGACCTAAACTCTCCAGCATTTAGAGCTGTTGCTACCGCAACACTCATCATTTCTACATGGATTATGGGATAGTCAGTATTTCATTATTTGTGTGTTTTATGTTTCCTATAGGAAGGTAATGGTTGAGAATTAGATATACTACCTCGGTGTATTCCAGGCAAGAAGACAGGACAAATTCAAGACAAATTCAAGCATTTAGGGAAAGGGTTTGAATAAAGAATCTGTCTCAGTTAGGGTTACTATTGCTATGAAGGGACACCATGACCAAAAGCAACTTAAGGATGAAAGGGTTTATTTGGCTTACATATCCCGAATCACAGTCCATTGAGGGAAATCAAGGTAGGAACTCACACTGGGCCAGAACCTGGAGACAGGAGTGATGCAGAGATCATGGAGGGGTGCTGGTTACTGGCTTGCTCAGCTATCTTTCTTATTGAACCCAAGACCAGCAGTCCAGAGGTGTCCCCACACACAATGAGCTGGGTCCTTTCCCACAAATCACTAATTAAGAAAATGCAGCACAGGCTTGTCTGCCTATAGTTTGAAGGCTCTTTTGCTCCTTCCCCTTTGAGATTGCCTCCTGGCAGATGACTTCAGCTTGTGTCCAGTTGCCATAAAACTAGTCAGGACAAAGGGGAAAAACAGAAATAAAGCTCATGATTTGGGGTATTCAAGCTAGGGAAGTAATAATGTTTGTTCTTCTGATAAATAATGAGAGAGGAGTATAGTCTGCTATGGCCGATACAAAATGATGGATTTAAACTAGGAAGTTTATTGTTCATCCCTAAGAGATGCTCAAGCCAGGGGATTTTAATTTTCTTTCAAACTGTAGCTTGTTTGGATGGACCACAGCCTGTGCTGTGTTTTGATGGGACTCGAGATTGGCTCCCTATGTGGCTCATGGCTCATGTCTGTTCTATGTCGCTGCCATCCCCATTCAGCTAGTATGCGGCAGCTGACAGATCACGTGTTTGCGTTCTCATGTCAAGCGCTGGGCCTCTGAGCTTTTCAGACTGACCCACGCGCACAACCATAGAGTCATGTACCAATAAATCCCTGAGACTAGATGTGTGCTTTCCTCACCAGAGAGAGAGGTCCAGCTACCTTCTGGATCCTACTAGTTTTGCCTGTGAGAATCCTTGAATAAGGTTTGGGGGGGGGGGCAGCTTGACCAGTGGCATTCTGCAGATCTCAGAGAAGGCGAATTATCCTGTTAACTAGCTGAATCAGCTACTAAGGGTTCCCAGGGCCGTATCCAGTGAATGAGTTGCAGCTTTTCCTCTTCAACCCTACCGCACATTTTCATCCCTTTCACGTAAGGCATTAAAAACAGTTACTCTGCAAATAAAAACAGTGACTCAGCAAATCATATTCCGCCCCATTCTCCCACCTCTCCCCACCCCAAGGTCATAGACACCTCTGTGCTCACTGTACCCTCCATCCTGCCCGGCCAGAAGCAAACAAAACAAGGGCATTTCTAACCAGTTTATGTGAAGAGCTTTTAAAAATGGACTGCCCCGAGTTATCCGTGATGTCCTGTTTCTAGGACAAAGAAATATTGCTCTGACCTCATAGTTGCTCTTTTCAAGGACTTGGGTTTAAAGATTACGAGGAGCTATTCAAACGCACTTATTGCTCGCTCTCCTTTCCCCTTCGGTACTGTCTCTCAGGGTGTGATGGAATACCCATTTATAGTCACAGACCACTTATCTCTACAAGCATCCAAGACAGTAAAGATGAGAGACTCCTTCCTTTATTTACCCTTTCAGCCAATTTTTCCTGAGTACCATGGCAAGCTAGACATACAGATGCAGAAGTCAAAGATGCTGAGTGTCACCACAAGGAGTGGAACCCGCCTGCAAGCAACTGTCTACCGCTAACTGCAAAGACGGTGCCTACGTTTTGTGTCGGTCTTTTCTCTGATTTTTCCCACTTACATTTTCTTTTTATTCTTCGCCATCTTATACTCTTTCCTCTTCACAGTTTCTCCCCCTTTCGTTGTCACGTGATCCTATGTGATGCTGAAAGGACCAACCTTGTCTTTTCTGTTCTTCTGTCTATTAGAGTATAGCAACAATTACTTGTCAATCGTGAAGGACAAGACAGAACTTGGTACAATCCCAGCTCTTTCTGGTGGTTTTAGGCATCTGAGAATATGCCGACAGGATGAAAAGTTTAAACTATTTAGTGAGTGAATCAAACTATTGGAAAAGGAATACCAGTTTATGACTTGGAAAGAAGAGGCCCATATTTTCTGAACAAAATGTCAGCTCCTGGATTAGTCAGGATTGGCTGGGTTTTGTTATTGTAATAAACAACCTCCAAATGTCAGTGCTTAGTCTAACAGAAGTTTACTTCTTGCTGATGCTGTGTGTCGAACATGGGGCTGCACCAAATCTTTTAGGAATCCAGGCTATCTAGTACTCAGTCCTCTCAACATATGCTGCCAAGGTCTCTTCTGCAGGGAGACAGAGCTAGAGGGTTTTCTGTGGCTATGCTTTTGACACACACAGTAGCTCCGATCAAAATAGTAGACAGACCACTGGCTTGTCCAACTGCAAAGGAGCCAAGTAGTACAGGGGCCGTGTGCCTCAAAGGACAGTGTGCCTGACACTGAGACGCTAGCAGTAGACTATCCACAACGCTTGGTCAGAATCAGGACCGTGTGGGAAGACTGTGGAGAAAATGTTCATCTGATGTGCTTTGAAATACAAGTGGAGACAAGCTTAAAGCAAACAGACCACTACTTTCAGCTAGAACCCCCTCCTTGCTAAGCAAACGCCCCTATAACCTCACTGCAACCCCTTGTGTGGACCTTTGCTTCCAAGCACAACATTTTCAGCAAACTCACACCTGCCTTTTATCTGATAATACAGCAATCTTAAATTGCTAAGATAATTTATCCCTAAGGTTGGATTGCTCCCTCCCCTTCATTTACACCTTCAATTAAGGAAGGGATGAGATTTGTGAGTCTTGGGTCATTAGGAAGCACCAGTGTTCTGAGCAAGACTGGGAGCTTATTAGTCTCCTGTGATAGTGGTGGAGGGTGGCTGCCAGCCATCCAAGGTGTCAAGTGAGGCGGGACTGTTCCAACCTGAATGCACAACCAAGTGTGTCACCTCCTGAAGACATATTCTTACAAAATGAAATGAAGTTGTATACAGTAATAAGTCTTTGGGGGGTGGTATTATATAATGTCCCAGGAGTTTCAAAATAAGTAACTTTGGGGCAATTGTAAACCAAGTTGCACTCCAGCTAAGACTGGGCACATGCTCATGAGGCCCCTTGATAAGGCCAGTGTAAAAGAAGAGAGAGGTGAGAAAACCAGCCTCCAGATCCAGGCTAATTCTTAGCAAGTAGCTTGGCTTTCTGCTTTGGCGCTTGCATGACCTTCAATAAGTTACATAACATCTTTAAGCTTTAATTTCCCTTAAGATGAAGATGAAAATAGTACTTGCCTCATAGGCTTGTGAAAATTTAACAAGCTGATGATACTTAGCATACCGGGTAGCCTGGCTTATATTAGGCCATCGGAAGACATTAACTGTTACCAGTTGCTGTGATGATTAATGTAGCTCGGGGGTAGGTAGCTTTTACAGAATGGGTACCACAAACAACCCCGTGCAAGACCCAAGGAAGACTGCTTGAGTAAATTTGGCAGAAGTTTTCAAGTCATAGATTCACAAATGTGTGTGTGTGTGTGTGTGTGTGAGAGAGAGAGAGAGAGAGAGAGAGAGAGAGAGAGAGGAGGATGGGGATTAGAAGAAAAGATAAAGGGTAAGGAGAGACATAGGGTTAAAATGAGATAATAAAATGAAAAGAGATAACATTTATTTTGCATGAGTAAACTTACTCATGTCTGTATGAAGTGATGGGAAAGAGAGAGGGAAGGGGAGAGGGGAGAGGGGAGAGGAGAGAGGGGATTGTATTATTTTCATTGTATTATTATTCTTATTGTATTATTTTCATTGTACCTTTGAAGGAAATAAACTTTAGAGAGATCAGTTAAACTGAAGTGATTGTGATGGAAGGATCCAGTTGTGGTGCCCAGGTTAACCAGAGCACAGGAAAAGGCCGAGTGATTCACCATAGACCGGGAGTTGACAGCAGCCCTGTCCCCGGCACAGGTGGTCAGCCCTTGTTCCTGAATGATCTGAGGCAGGTTTGCTTTCTTTCAAATCCTTAGAAGTATGAAGCTTGAGCAGTAGACAAGAAGCTGTCCCAAGGTAGTCCCCATGTCTTTTGGGAGGCTGGGTGACTAAAACACAGAATTTAACAGACCAACCTTGGTGGCAAAGCCAGAGAAAAATGTCATGATCATCTCAAGTTGACCACTAGATGGAGTCTTGCAGGGTGTAGAGACCTACCTGAGCATAATGATTGGAACTCAAATCCTCCTCAACCCACCTCCACAGCAGGTGTTGTCTTTGCAATGCTTTAAGGCCAAGACAATCATGTCAACACCCAACACTGTGGTTTCTACCCTGATCTGTAAACTCCCATTATTAGGCTTCACTGTGAGTTCAGAGATCAAAAGTAAAAGCTGGAGAGTTGGAGGAAACTTAGAAACTTCTAGGTTCTTATATTTAGGGCCCATGAGCACTTTGGGGGATAAAAAAAGTAACCTCCATGTAAAATCCCCTTTAAAATAGCCTTGTAGGTTTCTCTGAAATTAACACCTCCAGAACTCTGTTCTGTCTCTTGGTTGAGTTAATCCATTTGTATCTTTATCTTATTTGGCAAGCCCCTGTAATCAGGTGGGAAAATGCCCAACACATTGCTGCATTGTAGTCTACTACCTTAACTCTCTTTGAGACTAGGAGTTGGGCCTGGGTTTAGTTTTCCCCTTTTTTATCTGTGTATGATTTAGTGTTCATCTTGCACTAGACACTAAAATGCATTGTTTAATTATCTGAGCTCAGCACACCATTTTATAATTCATTAGTCAGTTGCTCCTTGCAAAAGCTTATTTCTGATGAAACAATAGTGGGAACCAAGCAACTGAACTATTTATCTCTCTTTAGGGGTTGGGGGTTAATATCTGATAGCTCATAACATCTTTATTATAATGCATTTATAATGATTTACTGGAATCATTCTATGGCTAAGTATCTAATGTCAAAGCCGAGATCTGGCATGAAATAAAATGCTGTATCCTTGGGTAGCTCTAGGGAAAGAAAGGGCTCAGCCAATATTTTCTGAGTAATTCTACAAACTGTAATAAGGGTAGGGGTAATTGCCTTAATGTCAATTAAGCTATTAATAATGCCCATCTTGTCATTCCTAAATGTAGCAGTGTCTCAATCATACATTACTGTCCCCCGTTAGAGCCGTACAGAAATGAGATCAGGGTGCGGTGAAGGAGGTTCATCTAGCAGCCTCTTGGCTCTATGTAAGAGAAAGCTTGGGGCTTTATTTATTGGTTTCTGATAAATAATTTCTACTTATACCCATTATGTATTTGTGAGGGCAAATGCTGACTATGCTTGTGAACAGAAAGAATTCAGTCTTAAAGGAAGTCTCCTCTAGGGGCTTCCAAGATGGCTTGAGTACCCGCTTCCAAGTGCAGCAAGCTGAGTTCAACTCCCAGGATCCACATGGTAAGTCCAGAATCAACTTCTTCAAGCTGTCCTCTGACCTCCACAGATGGGCATGTGTTCCTGTTCGTACATGCACACACACACACACACACACACACACACACACACACACACACTTAAAAATACCTTTTAGACAACTGGGAAAGGAACTTCTAGTAAAACCAGATTTCCAGAGGATAGGCCTCCACCCAACTCACGGACCAACCACTCTACTAACAAATACTCAGGAGGGCGTTTTAGAGCAGAGACCCACTCTGGCTATACCTGTGTTGTGTGCATTCTGTCACCAGGCCACACTATACCCAGATGGTCCGTAACATCAGAGCTGAAGCACTGTCACATACGAAAGAAGCCAATGGTTGTTCAGCAATATTGAACAGACAAGGTCAATGTGAACAGCATGTCTGGAATAAGGAATAGGAAGAGATGAGCTCTAGGGCCGGGCTAGGGGAGAACACACCAGCTCCTCAGAGGGCTGTATATCATGACACTCATCTTTTGATGGAGAAGCAGGATGAGACCGTCTTTAGCTGGCACTTACAGTTCTCTTGGGTGAGAACAGTGAGCAGCCACCCCCTCCGACCCCACGGTGGCTGTCTTGGTGAAGTGAACTTCTCTACTTGATGATATTTAGAGCTCATTAATTTGTCCCAAGGACGCTTATTGTATGGCAGTTTAATGACAGAAACCTGTTTTAATGCAAATGGACATGTAATCCCGCTAACCCACTTGGAGGGTGTAAATTTAACACAACTGCTAAGGACTGACACCTGAGTTTAATAAGATAGAGGACCAGTTCCTCGATCCAGGCACACCCGAGGGACATTGCTTGGACCCCCCCAGTCCTGGCCACTTTAATGCAGCTGTAGGTTACCATGGCAATTAAAAAGGGAGGGGACTTCATGAAGCTGCCCCCAGATGCTGGGTATCCAAGTTCTCAGTCTGGCAGGAGGGAGGGAGACAGGGATGTTTAGGGAGGCAGTGAAGGTGAATGGATTCTGTGTGCTGTTGCCCAGGGCACAGGTTGAGGAAGATAAAGTTCAAAGCCAGGAGGCAGCCTCTGTCCTGGGTGATTTGAGAGACCCGACCTGGCAAATGTCCACCGAAAGAATATAGAAGCTTGTCTGGGACCTCTTTCTCTGAGCTGGTTAAAAAAAAGGGGGGAGGACCCTACCCTACCACTGAGTGGGTGGGGAAAAGGGACAGCAGTAGGAATTGTTTGTGAATATTTGCTAGATTATAATGCTTTGGGGTACTACATCACTCTCCAAGGATTCCTGAATAAGGTTATTATGGGTGAAGTCATTTTTGTAATATGGTTGGTTGTAACTGTGGGTCATAAATCATGGGCCCGGTACTTAAAAAAAAAGCTAAACATGCCTCTGTTACCGCACACTGTCCTCCTTTAAAATATTTTGATTTCACTACAAATCTTCTATTGACCGGAATGAGGGGAATCCACCCAGGGAGCCAACGATCCCCTCTGTCCCGCCAGCCAGCCAGCATCTGGGCCTCCTGGAATGATTTCCTGAGGTGTGATGTTATTTATGGTGTGCTTTCTCTATCAAAAAGGCAAACAGCCTCTCAAGTGACCCCAGAACGTTTGCATCATGGCTTCTCCTGCTAATTGATTCATCCCCTGGCAGGGCCTGAGACACAGGCTGTTAGCCGGACACACTCATTCCTGGCTGCAGACGGTGAAGATTAAGGTGAATAATAAGCAAAGATGTTAATAAAATTGTTAAATGTCAAAACCGTACAACCCACGGCCATTTGAAGCCTGTCAGCTCTTCCGGAACCATTCTGTTAAAAAAAAAATGCTGTCTCTGCCCCTTGTCCTTTTTCTCAGCCGAAACTTCATAACCCTTGTTAAGGGAATTAGGAAGTGTCTCGAACAACACTGCTTGTCTGATCTCTTCCATTGCTTCCTCCTTTTCAATAAGGGTCCAGGCCAGAGTGAAAGGGAAGGTTATCATATGAAGTGCTTCTCAGACGTAATAAAGCAGAAAGGAGATGGTGGTCACAGCGGCGGTTGTACGAGGGACGGAGTGTGGATCTCTATAGCTCAGTGGCTGCAAAGCAGAAAATGAAGATTGTAAAAACGTCACATAAAGAAAAAATGCACAGTGGATTCGTTTTGCGATGCCCATAATTCAGTAATGCCTTTAAGTAGCTAGAAGAAATATAATAAATGTTTTTCCACAACATTGATCATACTGTATCAGAGGAAATATTAGCGTGCAGGGAGCCATGATTACACTGGTAGTAATTCTCAGTGCAGAAAACTGGGAGAAGATGGGACCCTTTATGGGCCCAACTTTTATTGCCTGCAGTTATTTACCTTTAAGAATACGTTTAATACATTGTCCTATAGCCAAACATTTTGGGAGAAATTCAAACCAGCCTTATCAGTAAATCAGAAACCTGCCACCATCTTATAGAATGTATGTATATATGTGTATATACATATATAAACATATGCATATGTATATATTCATGTGGATGCTCTGATACGTTCCAGAATACAAAAGCCAGGCAATTGACCATGTAAAAATTCTAGGAAGCCTGTAAAACAGGTTCTTCCTCTGTATTCTAAACCCCGATAGGAGTGGACAGGTTTACAGCCTGTGATTCCATCCAAATGTTACCTGTATATATAACATCTCTCCAAAGAAATTAACTGGATTATTGGATTATATACTGTAATAAAACGTGTGGCCGAGGAGAGGATATGCATGCCATACGACTGAATTTGCAGCAGCTTCTTCTTCTTCTTCTTCTTCTTCTTCTTCTTCTTCTTCTTCTTCTTCTTCTTCTTCTTCTTCTTCTTCTTCTTCTTCTCCTTCTCCTCCTCCTGCTCCTCCTCCTTCTTCCTCTCCTCCTCCTTTTCTCCCTCCTCCCTCCCCATCCTCACATATCCAAAAGCACCAAAGAAAGCTTTGCAAAACAGGTCTGTTTTTTTTTCTTTTCTCTTTTTTTCTTAAGTAGAAAAGAAACCAACTGTTTGTTCCTGCCTCTTGCTCCTCTGGCAAAAGCTGGTAATGCCTATTGCTGGCTGAAGCCGTGCCGGTACAGATGGCTCCTATGTTCCACAGAAAAGTTCCACATCCACTCTCCGTGGGCTCCAACTGAATTCCAGAACTCATCCTATGCAGGGCTGGAGTACATGGCATAGACTCCTGCAGAATTAAAAGGAGAGGTGAGACCTGAGCTTTCCCGATGCTCCACAGATAAAGCCCTGTTGTGAACGTGACTACGAGGAGCCAGAAGCCAGAGGAAGCTCAGAGAGGAGAACCGCGACGAAGCATCTGGACCATCCAGCATCTGGACAATCCAGCTTGCAGTTAAAAGACTTTCCCCCAAAGCAATGCAAACTGCATAAAGACTGCAGTCAGCTGCTCTGCCTCAACCACCTCTTCCTTAACTCTCCTTGACATAAATAGGAATCTTGTCCCAGGCAAAGGCGGTCTTTCCTCCTCGTTCTCCCAGGACTCTTTGCTTGATGTAAATCACAGGCTTGGCCTCTGTAGTTGGGCACCATGACATACATTATGCAAAGAAAGGGCACTTGGAGGTTTTTGTTGTTATGATTTTATTTCAGTGAAATTAAATCTTGGTTTTAGTATGTGCTTTCCACATTGGATTGTTTACCTGCTTTGTTTTGTTACTGTTTGTATCATGGAGGAGAACGTTCTCTCAAACTTCCTAAGGAGACAGGTGGCTGGAGGAAGGCTGCAGTGTCTGTGAAGCCTAAGGGAGAGAAGCGACATGTATAGCTGGCAGTCTCTCTGGAGGCGGGGTGCCTGGCATGTCCCCGTGTTGCCTGGTGCACTTGACATTGACATGACTATGCATGACTCCCAGGCTGGTATAATGTCACAGACTTCTGCCACAGTTTCTTGCCTGAACCAGGAGGGAGACACTGTAGGCAGCTTTGTACATGTGGCACTGCTCTCAAGAAAGGACAGTTGTTTCTGGGTGTCGGCTTCTTTTTATTAAGGTAGAAAAATTTTTTTGTCTTACCTAATTAATTTCCTGGCAGTTGAAAGAGTACAATTAAAAACAAGGATGTTTCAAGGTGCTTATCTTTTTGAATTTCCTCTTGGGAATAGTATCCCATTAAAAGCTCAACTGCAAAAGTTTGGTAAGGTTAAGTGGGAAGTCCTGGTCACTCATCTCTCTCTTCTCTTTTCTCGCCCTCTTTGTCCCTTCCTACTCTCTTCCCTTTGTTTCCTTTTTCATTCATCTATCCTCTTCATTATCCCATTTTCCCCTTTTCTCCTTCTTTTAATTCATCTTTAATAAATACTTATGAGTTTCCTAGTAAGACATGTTCAGAGTTGCAGATGCCTTCCCTCAAGGTTTACCAACGGAAGGAAGTGAAACTTCCAGTGTTGCCGGGTGTGTAGCTCAAGCATCACCCTTAAAATTAACAATTTAAAAAATTTAAAACAATAAGAATATATGGTTATAAAACACGTTACATTTGAAAAATGAGATACACTTGTAATTATTGTGATAGCCGCTGGATGGCACTGTTGCATACATCTGGTAGAAAGCCTTTCCACTTAGCCTGTCATTGGGTTTTGAAGATTTTTAGTGGTAACCTTTTGACTGGACAGATACCATCAGACTTATAGACTGTCTTCCCTTTTGGGCAAGTTGGTCCAAATCTCAAATGTCCCTCTCCACTGAGAATTCTCATCTTTCCAGATGAGGGTCCGCAAACAATTCACTAAATTTAAAAGGAGAGTTATCCTTTTATGATGGTTTCCACCATTATATATTGATTGTAATGAGCACACTCTAAATTCCAAGTGGAGTAAGGCAAAAATTAAGCTATAAATGCCCTGGATTTATAAGGTGCCCTCCCCGACCCCCAAATAGCTTCCAACAGTTTCCTATCTGTTCGCTCATCTGATTCCCAGCAGCCTTAGGGAGCTACCTGCTTTAGTTCTTAGTGGAGTCAAACTTGAGGTGTGGAATAAAGGCGATGAAGTCATAGTTTGTTCTGGCTTTGCCCGGAGCAAAGCAAACTAAATGTATGCTCCAGGCAGCTTCCAGTTTGAAAAGAAATCACTTGTTGAAATTTTGCTAGTTCTTGAGTTTAATTTTATTTTTTATTTTTATTTATTTAATTTTTTTTTAGTTTTAACATTCTGTACTCCATAAATACTTTGGGTCTTAAAATTTTATTTAAAAAATATAGGTCATTTTGTGCAGCTGACGTTATACAGAAATTGGATCTGGAGAGTGTTCAAATGCTGTGGGGAAAGACCTTGCCTAGCTGAAGCAGTGAAAAGAAATGGATTTACAGATGGAACAAGAGTCAGCCTTCCATATGACCGTGAGCTTCAACGGCGCGGCGCTGGGTAGTTCAGTGTCTTTCTTTTGACTCCAACTTTGAGCTTGTTTTCTTTAACTTCCTCTTGTGCCTTTGGCCTGGGGAAGCCAGAGGGCTTGGGGGACGACTGGCCTAGATTTTTAGAAGGGGGGAGGGATGGAACTCTGTGTTCTAGTGAACTATCAGAGAGCTATGCTGCCTGCCGTCTACGGGATGCTTTGATCCAAAATTTCAGTCATTGTTTCCACATTTAGGGGCTGGAATGAACATCAAAGGAGTGGGTGTACGGAATTTACTGAATGCCAGGGAAGTACAATAACATACAGAGGACATAAGCAAATCCCAGTGGCAAAATTTGCTGCCAATTCTTGTGCATAATAGAGGCCCTAAAGTGACAGTCTATCTTTGACAAATGCATAATGATATCAACGCCAAGGGAAGGAACTTGCATGCTGAAAGGTGAATAGAAGAGTCAGGAACAATTCAGTGGACTTACACACTTCCTCCCTGTGTTTTCTCACAACAAGGAAAGCAGATGTCACAAGTGTATTAGGTAATCGGTGGATGGGGCTGCAGGCTTGCCAGCAGGTCTGGACCAACATGTCTCTTTCAAGATCTTTCTCTGAAGATGAGAATAAAATATGATTATAAGTTATTCATCTTTGGGAGGGAAAAAAATAAGGAATAAGTAGAGTGAGAATAGCTCTCTTGTTCTGTCTTGGATAGTTCCAGATTTTAAGGCCCATATGTTGTTTGCTATAACTTCTTCGCCTCCCAGGGCCAATGCATTCCAAACACTCCAGCTAGTCACTGCTCTGAGGAGTCTCAGAAGCCAAGGCTCATTTGTATCCTGAGTGTTTGTTCAAATATGGATTGATTTTGCTTAATTTCTGTGCACATAAAGTAAAAAGCACAGAACTGAAACCAGGCCGTTGTGTGATCATCTAAAAACCCACTTTTCAAGCTCCTTTAAGTTTTAGTTTTGATATAAAAACAATAAAACGACCATAAAAAAAAAGTTTTCAGAAGCGTTGACATTATGAGCAGTCACTAGCCAAGGCTGTTCCCAGAATGACTGAACAAGTCTGGATGGAATTCTTGAGATGTTAATGGCCATGCAGTTCCATCTCTAAATATTTCATCTAGGTGATTCGACGAGGATACTATAGAACATGATCCATGCCTCCAGGGCCCCAGAAGCTATGTGGCTATGGATTTCATTGTCACCAGAGTTGCCCTGGGAAGGCAAAGGCTGTTTCTTGCCCTCAGTTTGAAAAACTTAGAAAATGCAGACAAATATAAGGATGATGTCTGTAAGCTACTTCAAAAACATTTAGACTGGGTATGGAGGTTTTTGAGGAGGGAGTTTCAAGTATGCAAACAACAGTGGAAACAGCGTCTATATCTCGTGAGCTTGCACCAGTGGTGAATCCAACAGAAGCAATCAATGACAAGGTGTGTGTGTGTGTGTGTGTGTGTGTGTGTGTGTGTGTGTGAAAAACTCTACTTGGTTGGGTAAAAATGGTGCCAGCCTGCTTCAAAAAAAAAAAAAAGCCAGCATTTCTGTCTTTGGTTTTAGACAAACTGGGCATATTTTGTTTTTATAGATGGAAATCACATCCAGCGCAGCCTTCATAGGTGTTCCGTAATTCTTACAGTTCTTCTAAAGCCTTGCCTAACATAGTAAATGGGGGTCCTGGAAGGGTCCTGCTGTCTATTGTGCATGTTAAGTAAATGCAATAATTCTCATCATTTCAGACTCCATAATGAAGTGGCCCAAGGCTTGGCAACATTAGAAAGTGGACAAGCAGGCATTCAGCTGGATGAACCAGGGCTTTCTGGCATTAAAAGTGTAATATTTATGAGCTAATTTAATCACAGAAGAAAATATTGAGTAGGTGACTGAGTAAAATGATGACTGTGTATTATGTTTTCACCATGCAGCTGGATAAACACATTCAGTGACAGACCTTGGCAAGGACTGCAAAGATGTTCTCGACAATGCTGTGAATAAATATTAGGTGCTGTCTAGAATTCACCGCACTTGGGGGCTTGAGCAAAGCCAGGTGAGTTTGAGCTGGCAAATGTGGATGAAGCTATGTGTGCTCATGGGATCATGTAAACACTGGAGTCTTTTTGCTGCCTGGGAAATTGCTGCTCTAGCATTCATTTTCATCTACATCCCCGAGAGAATTTCCCACTCAATATCTTAGTCTGAATGTTGAGGGGGTGCTTTTGATCATAGGACCCAACTTTCTGAAAGTCCAACCAAAGCATTCCCAATCACACAGACCTGGGGAGAGAAGAAATGCTTTGCCTAGACATCAGAGACCTGACAAAGAAGATTGCATTTTGCTCTGACCTAATCTAAAACAGTAAAAATTTAAGTTCTGCTAGCCTGCTTCTGAATTTCTTTAAATTATATCCTTTCTGGTTTCTAAAACTACCATAAGGATATTTGAGAAGAAAGAATGAGCAGTGTTAACAGTCCTGAAGGATTTGTATCCAAGACAAAAAGAAATCCTTGCACAAGAGAGTCTCAAAAATTCAATGAAATGGATCTTGGTGGATTCTTTCATTCTCCTCTGGGTTGTTATTCTACTAACAAAGCAAACATTTTAAAGTCTTCATTGTTATTGTTGAAGCATGTAAAACGTCTTTATACCAAGAGGAGGAAGAAGAAAAGGCAGAAAAATAAGAACAAATCTACCTGGGTCTAGGAAGATGGCTCTATGGGTAACAGACATTGGATTCTCAGCACCCACTAAAAAAGGTCTAGGCACAGCAGCATGAGTATACCTGTAATCCTAGTGATGGGGAAATGAGGATGGGGGAGTCCAGGGACATGCTGGCCAAGCAATACTGCCAACCAATGAGCTGCACACTCAGTTGACCCTGTCTCAAAAAATAAGACTCAGAACTATAGAAGACATCAAATATCTGACCTGTACATGTATATTCACACACACACACACACACCCCTTTATGAATGTGGTCATGTGGAGCAAACTAGCTAGATGTCATAGCTAGATGTCCTAGTTAAGGTTTGACTGCTGTGAACAGACACCATGACCAAGGCAATTCTTATAAGGACATTTCATTGCTGCTGGCTTCCAAGTTTAAAGTTTCAGTCCATTATCATCAAGGTGGGGAATATGGCAACATCCAGGCACGCATGGGGTAGGAGGAGCTCAGAGTTCTACATCTTGTTGAAAGACAAACAGGAGAAGACTGACTTCTAGGCAGTTAGAATGAGGGTCTTGGAGTCCATGCCCATGATGATAATCTTTCTCCAACAAGGTCACATATACTCCAACAAGGCCATACCTACTCCAACAAGGCCACACCTCCCTACAGTGCTACGCCCCTGCATCACCGTCTTTTGTTCTTGAATGGTAACATATCAAGTTTAAACTGCTTGTTCCAAAAACTATCTCAGTTTCACTTAGAAAATATTGATACACAAATTTATGATATCTCTGTGATTATCATTCATACCACCCAACATAATAAAGCAAATATGGTGACTCACAAGCTAATTAATTTTATTTTATTTTGAAGAAACCTCTCAAAAATCTTTATTTTTTAAAAGGAACTTTGACTCATATCCTAATTGCTCTATATTCTTGGTATCTTTTTATTTGACACATTCCCTTAAAACAATTATTTAACAAATAAATTGATTTAAGCAGCACAAACAAAAATTTCAAGAAATATATTTAGGAAGCAAAATATGCTGAGAACTGGTATTGGTTTGAGCAAGGAGAATGAAGGAGATCTGTTGTCAAGGGTACTTGTTTAGAAGATGGGAGAGGAGAAAGATTGGAAGAAAAAAACTCAGTTCCATTTTGGATAAATTCAAAACATTTGTAAAGCATTCAAAACATCAAACATCCTGAAGGGAAAAAAAAATCCAGAAAAAGCCCATAAAGGCAGCTGTCATCGCAAAAGAATGCTGGGCTTGCAGGCTGAGGGTTTCAACAAAGATCCTGACTCTCTCTGACAGGTGTGGCTCAGGCCAAGGCCTGTTCTTCTTAGCTCTCACTTTCCTCATGTACCCTAGAAATATCAACCTCTATCTCATTACCTTCTTGGGAAGACAAAAAGAGTAATCCTTTGAAGACATTATTCAAGTATCTGATCTATTTTGGGGTTCTATCTAAAGATGTAAGAATTAATAGTAAGAAGTGAGTTGTGCCCTCCTTGACCTTGGGGCTATGGAAGCTTCGGGTTGTACTGCGTTGCGATATAGAAATGGCCAGATCCAAGAACAGTATCAAATTCAGCTAGCCCTGAAAATGCAATACAAATGACATTGAGAAACAATTATCTCCATGATAGTAATTTCTCAAGGGAGTAATTCCAGAATTCCCAGGAAATAAGCACCTGCCAAGAATCATAAGCAGGACAAGGCAGAAGGAGGTTTAGAGAACCAATGCAGAGCTCGTTCTGGCCGTCCCCGTTCAGCCCCACTCGCTCCGGCCCCCACTAGCTCCGCCCGTCCCCGCTTGCTCTGGCCGTCCCGTTCAGCTCTGCTTGCTCCGGACAGCCTCCCGTTGGTCTCTCCGGTCCAAGGATTCATTTCTTTCTTTCTTTTTTCTTTTTTTTTCTTTTTCTTCGAGACAGGGTTTCTCTGTATAGCCCTGGCTGTCCTGGAACTTACTTTGTAGACCAGGCTGGCCTCAAACTCAGAAATCCACCTGCCTCTGCCTCCCGAGTGCTGGGATCAAAGGCCACCACGCCCGGCTCAAGGATTCATTTCTTATTATTCTTCATAAGTATGCTGTAGCTGACTTCAGACGCACCAGAGGAGGGCGTCAGATCTTGTTACGGGTGGTTGTAAGCCACCATGTGGTTGCTGGGATTTGAACTCATCACCTTCGGAAGAGCAGTCGGATGCTCTAACCCGCTGAGCCATCTCACCAGCCCCCAAAGTTCAAAGTCTTAAAGGACATCAGCTTTAAATGCAATCGACTTGCCCACCTGGTCAACTCTAAATTCAGAAAGAGTGTTCATGCCAACCTCACCAAGGGTTTTACCCTTTGCTCACAAAAGACAAAGGGCAAAGCTAGATAATAGCTCCAGGCTGCAGCTCCAGCTCAAGGTCCAAAGGTACCAGTGGCCACTGCAAGGCTCAAGAGTAGATGTTTCTGCCTGCAAAGATGAAAATGGAATGACTAATATCATCCCAGATCTTCTGTCTGTATCAGGGTAGGGTTTTCCCTGTGGCATTTATAAGAGTGGACCTAAGCTGACAAAGGCAGGAAAACAAGGAAGCAGGAGAGGAAGATAGAAGGAAGGAGGAAGCGAGGGAGGAGGGGAGATATATTCTCTGTAAATGGCTCTTCATAAATGTCCATTTAAAGCCTCAGATAGACTTTTGTTGGCTTTCCGTGAACCTTCCTTGTATCTTGACTATAGTGCCACAGTCTCTCTCCTCTGCTCTCTATCTTCAGGAAGAGATCTACCTCCATGACCTCATGTCTAAGGATACTCACTTAATCTGGGAAAGGTTTTGGAGAATCATGGTTAATTAGGGTAAAAGTCCCAAGGGCAGGAATCACACCTCTGGAATGTTCCAGACCAGCAGTCAATATTAATTGATTGGGATTCAGCATTGCCATTTTACTGCTAGGTGTTAAATTTGCAGAGAGGGGAAGAGATTCTAACCAGTTGAGGGAAAACAACTCCCACCTTACTTAGGTTTGAAACCAAACATGACCTCTGCCAAATCAAGCAAGGGCTTGCCCACAGTGTCTGAATAGAGACAAGGGCCTTGGGAAGCTGTGTGAGAGCTAATGTTCTATTACCACCATTTATGATTCCCTAAGGCAAATTCCTGATTCCACCCCTACAACTGCACTGAAAATCTGTGCAGTCAACTTTCTCTGACCACCTTAAGGTGAGGCAGAGAGTCTGGCTTGCAACAGTGACAAGGGCAGCTCCTGGGTAGATAGATAGACACATCAGGAGGGAAATGAAGGTTGCTCAACCTGGGGGGGAGGGTAGATAGATTCTGTGAAATAAACTTTGGGAAATTCAAACTTGTTAAAAGCCAATGTTGGGACAAAGGGTGCACATCTACCTGAAACCCGCCCCACTCTTACAGCCCATTTTTGGTGAATAACTAAACTAGTAGAGTAAGGGCTGTGTCTCAGTGCATGCCTTGCTACGGTTTGGTAAGTGTCCTTCAAAGGAGCATGTGTTGAAGGCTTGGTCCCCAGGGTATCACTATTAGAAAGAGGTGAGGAGTCCTAGGAGGTGGGAGCCAATGCAATGCTGTGAGGCTCTTAGGTCACTGAGGAAGTGCTTTCTAAATAAGTTGTAGGTCCTTGCCTTTCCCTCTCTGTCTTCTAGCCATAAGGTAAGCAATGTCCTTTACCACACACTCCCTGCCATTACCCAATGACAGACCTTCCAGAAGACCAAAGCATGGATTCTACACAGTCTTGGATAAGAAAGCCATGGCAACCATAAGCCCAAACAACCCTCTTCTCATTACATCACCTCATTCATTAAAATCACCTCAGGGTTTTGTTACGATGACACGAAGCCAACTCACGCTTATTCCTCTGGCACGGCACAAGTCATGCTGGGCTCTCCTCTCCATTTTCCATTCTGTTCCTTGCCTAAGAATCTCCAAATGCACACAACAGAAAGAATAAAACCATAAACTTTATGTTTCCCTAACTTCCATGCTGTTCTGTTCTACCATTTCTCCATCTATGTTCTGTGCCCAACCTCTAAGTAGAAATCATTTCCTAGGTATCAGACTTCAATTTCTTAATTACTCTTTTTAAAAACATGTTCAGAACAATTGCTAAAGTGCTCAATTAAAAAACAATGAATTGTTGGTAAAAATTTCACAGCTATTCAAGAAATCATTGTAAATGGACTGGATGCTTGTTGACGATTAACGTTCCTGTTAACTCAATGGGATTTAGAATCATCTAAGAGGCAAATCTGTACATGTTTGTGACAGCATTTCTAGAGAGATTCAACCAGGGAAGGAAGACCCACTTGAATGTGAACACTACCACCACATGGACTGGGGGTGGGGGGCCCAGAATAAATATGAAGGAAAAGGTGTGCTGAAGATCAACGACGCTCATGTCCTTTGGCTCCCTGGCTGTAGACTGAGTGTGACTGCCAGCCCTCACGGCTGCCACCATATGATCCATCGTGTGTGTATACAATATGTCAAGGCAGTATCTGGTTCATGGTGAGTCTGTGGAGTTGTTTTTCTCCTTCGTCACCTCCCATTTCTCCCTTCCGGTCCTCAGTTTATTAATCACACTGCTAGGACTGAATGGCTTCAGGGTTTTGCTATGGACTGGATGGACTTGGTTTTGTTAGAGCTGAGCTGCTCTGACATGAACCTAGCAAGTTCAGTGCACCAATGATCTGTTTCCATCTCTGAGGGATGCTTTGGAAAGATCATCTCTGTGGGTCCACATTCTTGCCAGTGGCTCACTTTTTTTTTTTTTTTTAGAACTGGGCACAGTCCTGGGATATCACCTGACCAGGAGCCACCCCTAGTCCCCAAGGCTGTACTCCTCAATTGATCTGTGTCAAAACATCCATTCTGTTTTTAAATGTCCAATCAGCTACCCATTGGCATTTGGTACAGTACATACAAACTAGAAGCGAAATTTTAAAAATCAATAACATATATATCAATCAAGTCTCATTTTTTTTTAAGTTATAGGATTCCACAGACATACATGTAAGATATCAAATGACTCCCTACCTTTCAAAATGCTCTGGCCTCTGAAGCAGCAGTGTGTGATGAACTGCCAGCCTTGATCAGAGCAGCAACTGCATAGAGGACAAAGAGAAACTGCAGAGACTTGCCAGCTCCATACTGTTTTTCTTCCATAGAGGGTTATTGTCAGGCAGAGGACACTATGGGGCAGCAGGCCTTGGCCTTGGCCTCAGAAGGAGGGTTTCAAAGGACACGGTCAAGCTGGTGCTTGGGAGGTGACTTAAACCACCAGTGAAAGCTACTCTGTGTTCCTGGCC
Organism: Mus minutoides; assembly: GCA_902729485.2. NCBI lineage: Eukaryota > Metazoa > Chordata > Mammalia > Rodentia > Muridae > Mus > Mus minutoides. Next base: position 908,958 of record LR750120.1, read on the forward strand.
ATCCTCAGAGCGAGGGATTTATGCAGAACTAAGCGGTGGGTTGTTTAGTACCAATGCACAGGTGTGGGAACAGTTTGTGATAGGCAGGTTTATGGCAAATAAACACATTGTATGATATACGGTAATCAACTATATAAACAACTTTAAAATTGTCTATACTTCATATTTCCAGCATTTGGTTTTGTTAATCATATGTCTTCCTGACAGCAATTAAATAACCTTGAGAGGAGATGCACACCTGCTATCTCCCCTGGGGAAACTACATCTCTTTTGTGAATGACATAAGTTCTTCATAAAATATAACTGAAGATAGGAGACTTGGATCTGGAGGAATCTATCTCCTTTCTCTCTTGTTTAATCTCCAGTTGAAATGGAGTACACGGTGTAATGTAGCTAGTCTTTTTAAAAGGTTATTCTGGATCCCTATTCTGAGATTATTTAAACTAAATTATTTCCCTTAGGGCCAGATCAGAGACAATGGATAATGAACTAGGCTGGGATGAGTACAGCAGAGATGGGAATGGACCTGCCTCAGCTCTCTCAGCCTGCATTTCTCTCACACTGTCCAGTCCTTTGCAGTCCTCGCAGGACCTTAAACCTCCTTGCATGGATGCCAGGTTGGTCAAGGCAGATGTAACAGAGCTGGGATTGAGTCAGGACCTATGAAAGGCACATTCATCAGGACTGGTGGATTTAACAGAGACTTCAAGTTTAGCTTCAAGTTGAGGGCAGTTCATGAGGTGAGGTCCCAGGCTATGGCTGTGATACTGCCAATGTTGGCACTCAGAGTAGCCTTGTAAGGGTTCAGGCCTGTGGGCCAGTCCATGCTAAGCTATGTCTGAACTCCAGCCTGTTGCTGTACTGGTTTGGCAAAGCCATACTGGGTGAGCAGGCGTTGCGAGCAGGAACGTGGCCTTAGTGCTGGTATAACAAAGGGCCTGAGCAGCTGTGGTACCAGCACTTTATGTGTTCCACTTATCCACCTGTCTTCAGCTGCACAGAATTCATTCATGGCATTTTTTCACTATCTTAGGGGAACTGAATTATCCCTTCTAGGCTGCAAGGCCAAGTGCATAGGCCTGACCACCAAGCATCTCAAAGGCTTCATAAACTGGTCAAGCTCCATGTCTCACAAATGGTTCTCTGGAGCCCTGGGACCCCACTGGGGTTTGGTTGGAGAGTTGGGAATGGCTGTCATGAGGAGGAGCACGTTCTTAGAATGGTCCTATCTGTGCTACCTATGAGATAAGGAGAATGGCTTCACAATACAGCATTTGGTAGTGCAAAAATAATGCCTGAGCCATACAACCTTGCTAGTGAGTACAAGCCTGGTCATATTTGGTTTGATGGCACGGGAATGATCTGATGCTGACTGTGATGCTGCAATTTTCTACATTGACTGTAGAGCGATGGCCTGTTATACATGAGGTAGTAGAGGATGATTCATGGGATCAGAAATACTCCTCTCACCATGGAGGATTCTATATCTGTCAACATAAATCCAAACCTGGGAGCTTGCCAGACAGCATGTGGGAGATGCATACTACCATGCATGGGAAGGCATGTGCTACTGTTATAACACAGCAATGTTATATGGGAGTATGAAACCAGTTTTCAACTTATTTGGGCAGTAAGCTTGGGAGGCAACTATCTTCTCAATTCTGGACTATTTGAAGATGGATAGGCTTTTCTCATATTCTGAAAAAGGTTTCTTGCCATTAAAAGAAGCTGAACCTTCATATGAAGGTATCAATTGCCTCCAAACCATGGAGAATGAAAAATGCTGTATATGTATAAAGACTACACAAGTATCAAATATATTACTGCACTGACCAGAACATGGACATTTAAAGCCTGAAGCCCCCAAAGTTCCTCAATGTAAAAGGCAGAAATGCTGGGAACTCAAGGTTTGTAGTGATATCCAGGTCTAGGCAGAGACCTCTTTGTTTCAATGCCCTATGGCTACTCTGTATTCTCCTATTGGGTTTATGTGGACTATCAACATGACAGGAATAGAATGATCACTGGGGTTCAGGCTCCACTGGCCACTGGCTTTGATTTGCCTCTTAGAGTTCTCTGACTTCTCTGCCTCACTCAGAGTTGGTTTTTCCAAATACTTTTCAATCAAGAAAATAAAACACAACACAGATGCCCTACTGGGCAAAGGGTCTGAGCTCTGTTACTAGCAATCAAAAGAAGAAACTGGACAATTAAACTCCAACTAAATTTATCCAACTTTGTAAATGACCTAAAATGAAAGTTTTCCTCTGTTCTCTGTCATTAGTAATCTACTTCCTCCCTCAATGACTTGAGATAATGGACAAGCCAAGACACCATGTTACTTACAGGCAGAAGTGGAAAGGTTTAGCCGGCACAAATACACACCTTCTATTTGGCATCCATTGTCCTGAAGACCATGCTTTCTCACCCTGAAAAAGAAGTACAGGAGAGCCCAGGGGGGAAAAAAAAGGAAAAGCCCATTAGAATGTTAATGGCCATCTCTACAGAGGTTTTTCTTTTATATTTCAATTTTTTTATTAGATATTTTCTTTTTTTTTTGGTTTTTCGAGACAGGATTTCTCTGTATAGCCCCGGCTGTCCTGGAACTCACTCTGTAGACCAGGCTGGCCTCGAACTCAGAAATCCACCTGCCTCTGCCTCCCGAGTGCTGGGATTAAAGGCGTGCTCCACCATGCCCGGCTTGATATACATTTCAAATGCTATCCCAAAAGTTCCCTCCCCCCTCCCACCGCCCTGTTCCCCACCCACTCCCACTTCTTGGCCCTGGCATTCTCCTGTATTGGGGCATATAAAGATTGCAATACCAAGGGGCCTCTCCTCCCAATGATGGCCAACTAGCCATCTTCTGCTACATATGGAGCTAGATACACGAGTTCTGGAGGTTCTGGTTAGTTCATATTGTTGTTCCTCTTCTAGGGTTGCAGACCCCTTCAGCTCCTGGGGTTCTATCTCTAGCTTCTCCAATGTGGGCCCCGTGCTCCATCTTATAGCTGACTGTGAGCATCCACTACTATACGAGACAGCTATATCAGGGTCCCTTCAGTAAACACTTGCTGTCCTATGTAATAGTGTCTGAGTTTAGTGACTGATTATGGGATGGATCCCCCGGTGGGTTAGTCTCTGTATGGTCCATCCTTTCATCTTAGCTCTAAACTTTGTCTCTGTAACTCCTTTCATGGGTATTTTGTTTCCTATTCAAAGGAGGAATGAAGTATCCACATGCTGGTCTTCCTTCTTGATTTTCTTGTGCTTTGCAAATTGTATCTTGGGTATTCTAAGTTTCTGGGCTAATATCCATTTATCAGTGAGCGCATATCCAATGACTTCTTTTGTGATTGGGTTACCTCACTAAGGATTATGTCCTCCAGATACATCCATTTGCCCAAGAATTTCATAAATTCATTTTTTAAATAGCAGAATAGTACTCCAATGTGTAAATGTACCACATTTTCTGTATCCATTCCTCTGTTGAGGGACATCTGGGTTCTTTCCAGCTTCTGGCTATTATAAATAAGGCTGCTATGAACATAGTGGAGCATGTGTCCTTTTTACCAGTTGGAACATCTTCTGGGTATATGCCCAGGAGAGGTATAGTGTTTGCTTATAGAGAAAATACGAAGAACAAAGTGTGATTCTCCCCTGTGTTTCTAAATAAGAAAAGACAAAATAAATAAACGTGCTCATAAATGAATTGGTGGGGCTTCCATCACGTGTCTTTCAACTTTTGAGAAGTGTAGTTGTTGGAGAAACTGTCTGTTTTCCCGTTTGGATTTTACTATTGTGTTCTGAGATGATATTTAACACAGTCCTCTGTCACTGTAAACTGTCTGTTTATGGTTTAGAAGTTTGTTCAGATTCAGGTTCACTTACTTTGTCAAGAATGTTCCATTTGTAGAGTCCTGTGCATCTGGTAGGAGACAGAGAATGTCTGGCTGTCTCTCTTTGGTGCTGTTAGCAGCCATTGGCAATCATTGCTCAGAGCCATTAATTAATTAGGACCTTGCAAAATGGTGATATTCTAATTCTGTCATTCTTAAATCATTTATTAGCTAGAAAAATTCTATAATGAGAAATTTCCCTTTGACTTTTTGGTTACTCTGAGACCAATTTTCTTTCTTTATTGTAATAAATTGGTTCTATAGCATTTTAAAAAGTGAGTGTGTGGCTTTTATCTCTGGATCTGAGTTAAAATATACTTGATATATTTTAATTAATATAATTTAGTATCCTACTGATGTCTAAATAATCTTTGACTGGTAGGATCTTTTTAAAGCTGGTACGGTAATCCTTTAGAATGAGCATTAGATATCTTCATGGCTTCCTTATACCCTGGTATGATGAAATATTCTTAGCTAATTATTTTCTTTCCTCAGACCTGGAGTTAAGCATCACTCCACGAAGCCTAACTCATTTCAATATTTAGAGATATATAGCCAAGGTTCTTACAGTATGTATTAACACTAGTTGGCCATTGCTTCAGGACAAAACTAGAAGATGAATATTGTGTGAACACAAAGCACATTTAGTGTGTTTAATCTATCAGTGTATTTGCTGCTTTAGGTTAAAAAGTAAATAAAATCTTTACCATAAAGATCTTATAAAGATCTTGTCTCTTTTCATGATTGTTAGAAATTGTAATCAAACACATATTCTCTCTCTCTCTCTCTCTCTCTCTCTCTCTCTCTCTCTCCCTCCCCCCCCCTCTCTCTCTCTCTCTCTCACACACACACACACACACACAGTTTTACTTTAATCCACAATATTCACACAACAGTTTAAAAATCAGAACCAATACTATCATAACAACATGATAACTGAGTCAACAGATATGAACAAAGCCAGTTAGGATACACTATAGAGTAAAAAGACTTTGTACAATAGCAACCAACAACCAAATAAAACACCTTGGTGTAAATTT
>LR751344.1:0-19885 GCA_902729485.2 Mus minutoides
CCATGCTATCCTCAAACTTGTAGCTCCCAACTGCTAAAATTAAGGGCATGTGCCACTTCCCGAGGCCCTTTATTCTCCCAACTTTAAAATTAGTTCTATTTATGAGCATTTTCTTTAAAACAAACAAAGCAAAAAACTGGCCTTACTTTTGAACCACAGGATTTAAGTTTTCTTAGTTTGGCTTCCTTCCAAAGAGCACAGTAGGAATGGGAGGTAATTTTACAGTACAGAAACCTGACAAACCTCAGCCAGGTGACCAAGGTCAGCTTAAGCAATGCTAAGTCATGCTGGTGATGTAAGCTTGGTATAATGGAATGCACACTTCTCCTCTGTCAACGTCTCTGTAAAGCCCACAAGCTGTGAGTAACCCCAAGGAAAACACGAGGGAAGCTCAAACACCTGCCCAGTGCTCCACGTTAGGATCAAAACCAAGGATACCCGAGAAACTGCTACAGTGAAGACAAATTTGTTATAGCTTCTGAATTTGCCTGGGAAAAGGAAAATGGCTTTCCAAAGATTGTTTTGTTTTGTTTTGAAAGAACCAAATAATAAACCAAATTAAGAGCCAAAGAATGGGCTCCATTGAAGGTTCAGTGTACACAGAGCAAGAGAAATTAAACAGGAAAGGTCCAAGTGCAGCCCAAGGAAGCAAAGGGTTAGAGAACCCCAAAGCGCAGGTGCACAGCAGAGAGACAGATGCTCTGACAGACAGAGCGAGCGGGTGGTAAAAAGCAACAGCTGACATTCACTAGCGGCTACTACAAAGGAAAAGGGAGGGAGGGAGAGTCGGAAGAGCAAGGGAGGCAGGAAGTGACAGCACAAAGGAGGAGGAACTGCACACTGCTGCTGGGAGTGCAGTCAGAATCAGTGTGCAAAGTGTCTTCAGAAAATTAAATAGAATTGAACTGTATGATCCAGCAATTCTGCTCTGGATGTGAACACACGGAGGAGGTAAAGCACGGTCAAGGGCTCTGTGTGCTCTGTGTGTCCCTGGCAGCAATTCTACAGTAAGTAGGGTAACGCTTGCTCAACATGGTCTTATGGCTCTCGTCCTCTACCCTTCCTATCTACAACTGTGCTTTCACAGTTTTAGCTATCACAGCAAACAACAGTCCCAAAGTAACACATGAAAATTCCTGAAGTAAACAACTTGAGTTTAAATTGCTATTCTGAAGAGCACAGTAAACGATCACACTCTACTGCTCAGTCCCACTCAGAAATGAGAACCATCCCTCTGGCATCCGGCATCCAGGCAGTATATGCTGCCCTCCACAAATCACTTGGCACTCACACTGGCAGTTCTGCTGGAAGACAGAGTGAGCTGAAACCCTTAGCTACTTGCAAATGTTCCCAAAGCACAAAAGTGACACTGACAATTTGGGTATGCCAAAGAGAAAGTATTGGGACTACAGGGTGTAGCCCCACACCTGGCTTCCCCTTCAGCAAGGGCTTCACAGCCCAGTGTATATGTGCAGAAACACAAATAGCAAGACATTCAGCACAAGGTGGTGTGCTCCCTTCTACTGACTACAAAACGGAAGGATCGAAGGCAGGGCCACTAGCTCACATGCAAATTGAAAACAGACAGCAAAATCCATCAACAGCCAGGAAAGGAAAGAGATCCTGACACAGCAAACACTAGAGCAGTGGCAACAGTGCTATTTTTACATAGACGCCCTTGGGTCACTCCAGTATCTACAGGGAATACAACAAGAGTGCCTCCTGTCACACACCAGGCACAATCAGTACATCTTCAAAAACAGCTTCATGATCCTGGGATAGGAGAAAATCCAGGCCAGATAAATAAACTTCACAGGACCAGACTGAAGAGCTGGACCACACTGGATGAGCTCTCTCATTCCTAAGGCCCTTTGGGAGAAGCAACTCACTCCAAATCCATTGAGAGACTCAGCATAGCCATGATGTGTACAAGCCTTCGGACTACACCAAGGCCACTTAGTGCAGCACTACCACCACATTCGCAGACCTGGCCTGTTCACCTCTCTCCAGGTAGCTTCAGACCTTGGACAAGTCATAACACCTCCCAAGCAACACCAAATAGCCTCCAAAGTCAGCTGACTCTCTTTGGTGCCCTGATAGTGCCAGGTCCTGAAAAAGCACACAGGTTCCCTAATCCCAAACTCTTGGGGACAGGGGACAGCAGGCTCTACCATCCATTTCAGCCATCCATCTCCAAGAACCACCTTACAATTATATACCCACTCTGCAAAGCACACATAAGGGCTAGGCAGCTTTATTAAAATGCCTGGCACACCGTAGGTACCCATAAGGACCTGCTCCCCTCAGCAGGAAAGCATGGGTTAGGGATGGGAAGAGGGCTCAGTTGGTAAAGTGCTTGAAGAGCAATGTCCATCCCTAGAGCCTACAGAAAAGGCCAGGGATGGTGGCGTTTGCCTGTAAGCCTCACACTGAGGGGGCAGAGACATACGATCCCATGTTTTACTGAGCAGCTAGCCAGCCTAGCAGGCTCCACTATCACGCCAAAACATAAAGGTGAGCTGGGCATGGTGGCACATGCCTTTAATCCTAATGGAGACAGGCAGATCCAGTGAGTTCGAGACAACCTTGATCTACATAGAAAGTTTCATGAGAGTCAGGGCTACACAGGGACACCCCCATCTCAATAAATAAAAAAATAAATAAAAAATAAAAGTGGAAAATAGCCTCTGGCCTCCACATGAATTTGAGTATGTGCACGCATGTATGTGTGCCCGCACGCACACACTGAAACACACAGATACATACACTCAGATGAATAAAATAAGGAAGAAACAAAGACCTGAAATGCAAAGAGAAAAGTGAGATTGTCTAAAACCAAGCTGTCCAATGACAAGTGATAATCCTGTTAGCCACCCTGTTAACACAGCTGCACGCCCACCCATGCAGTTTTCACTAGAGTGCTATGGTAGTCTTCCTCAGGCAGGAGATCTACAGTCCATTTCCAGTGGCTGCCTGGCATCCTATTGTAGCTTGCTTTCAAGATTACCGAGAAAGGCTTCCACACCCACACCAGCAGGTGGACAAACATGTCCACATGTGTGCAGCTATTTCTTAGCACCAATGTTTATCAGGACATCTGCAGGGTTAAGACACTCTTCATTCCACACTGATATGGTCACAGAATACAGTGGCTGTCCTTGAGAATCAGGGTACATTCTGCTGATCTCTACACAATGCTTAGTCATTGTTTCCATTGTTCAGCTGTAGCCTTATATCCGCTAAAAGAGAAAACAATTAGCTCCTTAAATGTGCTCAATTCCAATGCTAAGGCTAAGAACACAAGGCAAAGCCAAGAGGAAAAGTGTAAGTTTGGGAGTCAGTCCACACACACACACACACACACACACACACACACACACACACACACACACGCAGAATGGGAAGACTAGTCTCTCAGAGCTGTCCTTCAGAGCAGCCACCTAGGGAGTCTCTGGACATCCTCGTCTAGAAGACCATCTGGAGACAGTAATGGGACGGCTTATTGCCGGTTGCTGCCCCTCCACAGAGATGTGACTACTAGAAAGAGACTTAGAGCACTGCACCATCAACTACTTCCTTTCTCAGGAGACAACACCAGCCACAAAAGGCTAGACAGAGGTCAGGTGACATTAGTGTCAGGCAGAAGCAGTGTGTGTAAGTCAGACCTGCCTAGTACAATGTATTAATAATCAGGAGTACTCTGTGATGATCTAGTCTAATACAGTAATCACGGGCTACATAATGGGGCTAGGGCTATAGAAGGAGCACAGGGCAGCCACAAATCCTGGGCAGTGCTTAAGAGCTACAGTCATTCACACCAGCGGGAGGGAAGAGGCCAGATTTAAAACACTGGTCATCTACTCTAGGAAGCTGACAGAAGGAAAGTGATCAAATGAAACTTGTTATAGCCACACAATGAAATGCTGTTTAACAACAAAGGAGAAAGTAGCGACACACTTCATCTCAGATGCACTTAGGAAATAGAAGGGTCAGTAAAAAACCAAGACACCAAAGACTGCATACTGGACAAATCTACTCACAAGAAACTCCCAGGGGAGGCAAGCTCACAGAAAAGACACAAGCGCCTTCCTAAGGCTGAGGTTCGGAGTGAGGAATGACCACAAACAGGCATGAGGGACCTTACGGGGGCAACGGAGAATGTCCTAAAGTTGGGCTGTGATGATAGTTATACAAAACTTTAAAAAAGAAAAACACGGGGCTGGTGAGATGGCTCAGCGGGTTAGAGCACCCAACTGCTCTTCCGAAGGTGATGAGTTCAAATCCCAGCAACCACATGGTGGCTTACAACCACCGGTAACAAAGATCTGATGCCCTCCTCTGGTGCGTCTGAAGTCAGCTACAGCGTACTTATGAAGAATAATAAGAAATGAATCCTTGGACCGGAGAGACCAACCGGAGCAAGCGAGGCTGTCTGGAGCGAGAGGAGCCGAACGGGGACAGCCGGAGCAAGCAGGATGGCCGGAGCTAGCGGGGCCGATCGGAGCGAGCGGGGCTGGCTGGAACAAGCAGGAGCCGTACGGGGTGGCCGGGAGCGAGTGGGGCTGGCCAGAGCGAGCAGAGCCGAGCTTCAGCTCATAGGTCCACACCCTTCCACACCCACTCAAAAGGTTCAAAAGTCTCCCGCTGTGCACTGCTCTCTTGATAGTCAAACACAAGTTTCCAAACTTCTTCGAATTGAATTCAGGTGGCTTGCAAACTGATTCTTTCTCCCAAACAGAACAAGCTCCATGCTGATAGAAATTTTTACCTAGTTACTCACCGCCTAGAACTCTATCTGGTGAATAACTGAATGACTTTCTTTGTCCCCTTGGAGTCAAAGTCAAGTGAAATACGAATGCGCACTTTCTGACTTACATACCCCTGTTCACACTTCTTTCTTCATTAAAATATAATTACATCACTGGCCCTAGAAGCATTGCAGGTGTGGCAATGCTGTGTCACAGGCACTTTAGTAGGTGGCAGAAAGGAGATAGGCTATGTCTGTGTTCAGTGTTCTGACCTTTGAATATGTGAATGACAGTAGCTTAACATTCCTTGAAAAAAAGCTAGCCTGAGACAACCACCAGCCTGGTGCCACGTAGGCCCCACTGGCTCCAGGACCAGGAGCAAGCCAGGGACTAGAAGAACCCCTCCAAGGACTGAGGGCCGGCCCTGAGCCCAAGACAGACAACCCTTACGTGGGGCCACTTGGGTGGGCCAGTCAAAGAGCAAGCCCAAGATGAGCACCAAACTGGTGTCATCAGACCTGGACAGGAAGCTAGACTGGGAAGGCCACCAGTTGGGTGCCACACAGGCCTGGGGGGTCAGACCATGACCGAGATGACGCCCGCCATAACGCACACGCAGGGCACAGCACTCCGGAGACAACCCCAGATACTCAGAGACCCATGGTGCCACTAATATGAGCAAGTAAGTGGTGGGGAAATGGAAGAGAAAGAGAAGGAGAAGGATGTGGCAACAATGAAGAGGCAGAACTGGAGACACCAGGGTAGCTAGGAATGAGGGACAGCCTGATAAGAATTGCTGGTGATCCCACCTGCAACCATGGTGGGGTCCTGGCCTGTGCTGCCACATGGGGCCATGTCTGGGTCTGTGGCCCTGTAGCAGCAGGGGTCTGTTGCCACCAAAGGCCAGGAAGACACCCCTAGTCTGGGTCACCACTCAAGGACAGTCTGATGTCTAAGAGTTGTACAGAACTGGCCCACCCTTTACTGAGGCATCATGGAAGAGCAGACCCTGGGACCTGGGGCCTTGACAGCAGGATTGCCAGCTGCAGTATTCAGGAAAGCAGATGCACACTGCAGAAGTTGTGGGTAAGCCAGACCCTGGGAATATGAGCATACAAGACCTGACCCTGCCACTTGTCTCCTATGGGTGGACCTGCCCCTCATTAGCTGCGGCACTCCAGAGACCAGGCTCTGCACCTCAACTGGGCCACACAGTAAAGCTGCCTCTGAGGGAGAGGGGTGGAGGGTGCACACAGGTGAGGCATGGTCCAGGGAGAGATGACCCCTCCTCCCTCCCCTTCCACCTATGGCAGGAGGTGGTCCTGAGGGCATGACAGCAGGAGAACCAGTGGAGTGACCAACTCAGATACTGCTCAGGCCCAGATCCATGATTTTGAATTGGCCTATCCCACATCTACCCAATACATAAACTGCTGGAGTGCATGAAGGAGCCAGTCCTACAGTTCAAAGCTGCAGGATCTCCATGACACAGGGCAACAAAAGGATATCCAAGAGGAATCCTGGTAAGGCTCTGGTATAGAGTAGCAGAAGCATGAGGCCTCTACCATACCAATGAACCATTGCAATGAACATTGCAAACAAAGACGTGTAGACAGAGGGTATACTGTGGTGACACACTAAATGCTTCCAGAACGAATTTTCTTTTCTCTGTTGGGGAAGATGTTGCAAGGGGGGGTGGGGGTGGATATGAGAGGATGGGGAGATGTGTGTGACTGGCGTTCAATATGTGAAATTCATAAAAAAAAATAGTAAAAAATAAATATAGTAAGTAAAATAAGTAAATACAAAGAGAGAGAGAGAGAGAGAGAGAGAGAGACATCCCTTCTGCCCTTCCCTGTTCTCCCTCCAGCTCCTCTCAGGGCCCCTTCCTCCATATTTATTATTATGCATGCTGGAGGGAGTGGCACAGGTATGGAGGAGTGGAGTTGGCTCTCTTCTTCTGTTTTATGGGTTGCAAGGATCAAACTGAAATCCCCAGGCTTGAGCAGCAGGTAAGCCATCTCTTCCATAGCTTCCATACTTCTTTTGTAAGATGCAAGCATGTGTGAGAAACTGCACTAGGTCTACATCCTAATTCTAGTTCTGCCATCAAATGCCACTGTACTGGCTGGTTTTGTGTGTCAACTTGACACAGCTGGAGTTATCACAGAGAAAGGAGTTTCAGTTGGGGAAGTGCTTCCATGAGATCCAGCTGTGGGGTATTTTCTCAATTAGTGATCAAGGGGGAAAGGCCTCTTGTGGGTGGGACCATCTCTGGGCTGGTAGTCCTGGGTTTTATAAGAGAGCAGGCTGAGCAAGCCAGGGGAAGCAAGCCAGTAAGGAACATCCCTCCATGTCCTCTGCATCAGCTCCTGCTTCCTGACCTGCTTGAGTTTCAGTCCTGACATCCTTTGGTGATCAACAGCAATGTGGAAAGTGTAAGCTGAATAAACCCTTTCCTCCCTAACTTGCTTCTTGGTCATGATGTTTGTGCAGGAATAGAAACCCTGACTAAGCCAGCCACCGAGATGCCCTTGGTCCCCTGCCTAGTAAGCACAGGTGGTCTCAGGGCTCTATGAGTACTGTGGCTGGAGCTCTCCTGTGCATCCCACTCGGCAGTCTACACTCAACTGTCAAAGCTGGCCCTGAGAGTTCATGATAGACCTAAGATGTGAGTTCTACTCATGTCTTAATGTGGTTGACAATTTAAACCAGCAGCCTCTAACACTTCTGATCCTATATCTGCATTAGAATTCCTAATATGTACTCATGAAACATACAATCCACTGCTATATAAATACTCAATATAATTAGAGAATATATGCAAGATAGAGTAACTTCAAAAATGACATTAAAAATAAATATACAACCCAGGGTGCTAGTTCAGTGACCCCACTAATCTAGCTGGTAAAGGCAGCGTCAAGTGGATGGCATTTCTGACCAGGAGAAAAGCGTCTGTTATGGTGACATACTCCTGAGATTCCCTCAAGGTTATGCTCACACTGTTTCATAACTATGGCATTCAGGGAGATGGCTCAGAGGGTAAGATGCNTAAAAATAAATATACAACCCAGGGTGCTAGTTCAGTGACCCCACTAATCTAGCTGGTAAAGGCAGCGTCAAGTGGATGGCATTTCTGACCAGGAGAAAAGCGTCTGTTATGGTGACATACTCCTGAGATTCCCTCAAGGTTATGCTCACACTGTTTCATAACTATGGCATTCAGGGAGATGGCTCAGAGGGTAAGATGCGAGCATGAGGACCAGAGTTCAGGACCCTAGAATCCATGTAAAGCTAGATACAGTATGATTCCTACAGCAAGATAGGAGGAGGCAGAGACAGGAGAATTCCCAGCGTCTGAAGAGCTAACCAATCTGGACCAATCTGGAGTTCTCAGGTGAGACTCAAACAAGATAGAAGAGATGCTATGGCATTCATGTGACTGTGCGGGTGACACACACACACACACACACACACACACACACACACACATGGTGGGGGGGGGCACTTTATAAACTGAAGCCTGTAATTTGGCCTGTGCACCCTAAGAATTTTTTATGAAAAAATTAATCCACTGAACTGCAGGCATCAGCAACCTAGCCAGCAGCACTCAAAAGTGCTAAACTCAAAGCTTTTAGATCCAGGTCGCTGTAGTGGAGGTGGGCTAGGTGTGTCTTGGAAGGAAACACAACCCACATGGAACAACACAAAGAAGCAGAATGTTTACTTTTCAGAAATCTAGTTAACAGAACTCAGGGCAGTGACAGCTATAGGCAAGGACATGGAAAAAATGGAACCCATACTCTGTCGGTGGGACTATAACAGGACACAGTCTCATAATTCAGTCTTAACCATGAGAGAAATTCTGTCCCAGACATTCTACTCCTAAGAAAACAAGAGAACGGAAAAACATCTACACAAAACACAAATATTCCAAACAGCTATTCACACAGTCACTTATCAACCCACATGTCCAACAACTGATAACCAGGTAAACAAGACTGCGTAATCTCAACAATGAGTATTTGAGAATAATAGAATTAAATATACGGGAGCCGGGCGTGGTGGCGCACGCCTTTAATCCCAGCACTTGGGAGGCAGAGGCAGGAGGATTTCTGAGTTCCAGGCCAGCCTGGTCTACAGAGTGAGTTCCAGGACAGCCAGGGCTACACAGAGAAACCCAGAGAAACCCTGTCTCGAAAAACAAAAACAAACAAACAAAAAAAAGAATTAAATATACTGGATTCATACCACAATATGAGTAAGATAACGTGAAGACAGTACCTCTCAGTGAAATGAACTGGACACAAAAGGACATGTGTTGCATGACGATTACGAAATATCTAGGAGAGCAACAGAAAAATACATGGGGATGGAAAGGTGGCTAATGGTTGCCACTGCCAGTTGTTAAGACGGGGCATGGCTGCTGCTGACTAAAACTTTTGAACTTGGTAATGGTAGCCCAGTAGATGGCTCAGCGAGGAAAGGGATTGGTAGCCACACCTGATGCCCTGTGTTCAATACCCAAGGACTCACATAGTAGAAGCAAAGAATGAATTCCTGCAAGTTGTCCTCTGACCTCCATATGCAGGCTGTGTCATATGTATACGTACATACACACACACACATACACACACACACACACAAATAAATTAGTTATTTTTAATTAAATAGTGCTGTATGTTTAATTAAATTGAGCTGTATGTTATATAAAAGAGTAAATTTTATAACAATGAATTTCAGTAAGACAGTTAAGACCACCACCACCACCATCATCATCATGATGTTATTGACCTGGTATTATCATCATCATCATCATCATGTTATTGACCTGGTATTCCAGAGTAGATTCAAGACAAAAGAAGACACTTATCAACAAAAGTACTGAAGCAACCAATAAAACCATCAGGTGATGAGCAGTGCTGTACTAAGTCCATTATGGTTTTTTATTATAGTCTTGACAAATGTACTCTGCCCTTGAAATACAAACAGTAATCTTTTACTGACTTTAGGGAAGGGATTAATTGAAATATCACAGGACAAGCACCAGAGCGACAGCTCAGCAGGTAAAGGTGCTTGCTGCCAAAGCTGGCAGCCTGAGCTCCATCCCGAGGACGAACATGGTGGGAAGGGGAAAATGTGGCTTCCACAAGCGTGCTCTGACCACAAGACTTGTTCCTACACTACACACATATCCACAAGCGTGCTCTGACCACAAGACTTGTACCTACACTACACACAACATATCCACAAGCGTGCTCTGACCACAAGACTTGTACCTACACTACACACATATATGCATGCATGAGTGCATGTACACACACACAAAAAGTAAAATAAATATATATACACATGTATATGCCTACCAGAACAATTAATAGTGTCTCACTATCAAAAATAAGATGCAGCTACTAAAAGAAACATTTTAGACTGACAGATACTTAACATGGAAATAACCTGTGTCACCGAGTTAAAGCTGCAGCACACTAGAGATGCAAGGACTGTCTCAAAGCAAACCTTCAATGCGTTGGTTCTGTACAGTGTGTGCAACTCAGAGAAACCAACTTTCACTTTGGACATCATATGTGTCTGTACTACAAATTTTTTACAAGCATATATAAATTGAGATTTAAGACCATAAGGAAACTGTGATAGAGAAAGACACCTAAAGTCTCACTCTGTCTCTATATATGTACCCACCCTTATACTCATGCGCACACACACACAAAATTTCCAAAATTAATAAAATAAAAGATCATAGGGAAACTCTTAATACCTGAAAAGACTTGGTGTGTGTGGCTGTAAATGTGTGAAGTTCAGAGGAAAATCTCAGGTATTATTCCTTAGTCACTGTGGTGGTTTGAATTGTAATGGCCCCCACAGGTTCATAGATTTAAATACTTGGTCAACAGGGAGTGAGCTATTAGGAGGTGTGTTCTTGTTGGAAGAAGTGTATTACTGGGAGTGGGCATTTGAGGTTTCATATGTTCAAGCCAAGCCCAATATCTCTCTCTTCCTACTGCCTGGATATAGAACTCTTAGCTCCTTCTCCAGCACCATGTCTGCCTGTGTGCTGCCATGCTTCCCTCCATGGTGACAAAGAACTAAACCTCTGAACTGTAAGGTAGCCCTAATAAAAGGCTTTCCTTTATAAAAAAAATTGCCATGATCAGGTGCTGGCCACCTTTCTCTGAAGAAAAAAGAATCTCACGGGCCTGAAGTTCATTCATCAAGTAGGTTAGGCTAGCTGGCCAGTGAATCACTGCCATCCACCTGTCTCCCACAAGTATGAGATTACAAGTGTGTGACACTACATCCAGAGGTTTTTTTCTGTGGGTCCAAGAGATGAAGCTCAGACCTCATGCTCACCCTCGTGAGCGATTTTAAATCTGAAACACATACATTCAACTGCCCTAGGAGCTGTCACCAGGGTGGAAAGGAAGACTGTCTGGTTCTGTTTGCGGAGACCACTCTCAGCCCCGAGGTTATATCCACCTGCACTAGGAAGCGTTCTAAGAACAAGTAACTGCAATCATGTCAGGTGCTAGCTATGTGCAGATTAGGACATCCTCTCTACTTTGAGCATATTTCAATGTTTTCACAATACAAGTTGAAGAAAAACAATAAAGGTCTCTGTATTTGACCTCTAGAATCCATCTTCCTTATATACCCAGGAATCAGAATTAAGACACGGGATCATTAGTCTGGGAGGGAGGGGGAAATCACTGACTGTGCCCAGACCCTCCTTCCCTTCCTCTGTACACTGCAGTGCAGAGCCCTGATCTCATACAACCATGGCCATAATCTCATACAACCCAGCTAATAATGGAGTCTTGACTCTATTAAAAATGGTGGAAGCCGGACGTGGTGGTTCACGCCTTTAATCCCAGCACTTGGGAGGCAGAGGCAGGCGGATTTCTGAGTTCGAGGCCAGCCTGGTCTACAGAGTGAGTTCCAGGACAGCCAGGGCTGTACAAAGAAACCCTGTCTCGAAAAAACCAGAAAAAAAAACCAACACCACCACCAACAAAAAAAAAACCCAAGTGGAACATCCTCCAGATCAATGTAATATGGAAACTTTTCCACACTGGAGCTATCTCAAACTCTTCTATTATTTGTGGGGTTCAACCTAAGCACAGAAATACAGCAGGCAAATTTGACTTATACTGTGCTTAGCCCTGGGGGTCTAGTTCATTCAAGCGTGGTTTCTAAGTCTTCGCTTTCAATGCCAGTGGCAGGGAGGACAGGAAATCCTCTCTTTTGTTTGGTTTTGTGCTTACAGCATTTGAAAAGAAGTCACCTGTCTCTGTAATCCTCGGTGCCTTTCGCTGGCAACAAAGTAGCTCTAGATCAATGTCACATAACCCTACCTTTCAAATGTTACAATGTATGAGCATAACTTTGTTTCTTTAATTTTATTGCATTTATATATTTATTGGAAGGGGGCACACGCAGGTGTGAAGTCAGAGGATAACTTGTAAGGAATCGGTTCTCTCCTTCCACTATGTGGGTGCTAGGAATCAAGCTCATGTCATGAGGCTTGGCAGAAAGAGCCTTTAGCTGCAAGCCATGGAGACAGCCTGAGCAGAATTTTCTTTTTCTTTTCTTTTCTTTTTTTTTTTTTTTTTTTTTTTTTTTTTTTTTTTTTTTTTTTTTTTTCGTTTTTTTGGTTTTTCGAGACAGGGTTTCTCTGTATAGCCCTGGCTGTCCTGGAACTCACTTTGTAGACCAAGCTGGCCTTGAACTCAGAAATCCGCCAGCCTCTACCTCCCGAGTGCTGGGATTACCCGGCTGAGCATAATTTTCTAAGACCTCACTGTGGTCTCAACCCAGGCCAAACCAAAGTCCCCTATGTCACTGTCCCTCCCAAATTTGGCTTCCCACTCCCCGTGGGAACTTCCCACTCCTCCTCCCAACTAACCACCCAATCCCATCCAGGTCCACGTACCAGTGGCTCTTCTATATATAACATAGGCTCCCCCATCAGGGCTTGTCCTTAGCTTCCTTGACCTGCAACCACCACCAGGATCACATAAGCCAACACGTGACTCTTCCACAGTATTCTTGGGGTAATCTGTCTAGAGCCAGCTTCTTTTCCATTTGCTACTCCCATGTGGTCATGATTTCAAATGTATAAAGTTATTAACAAGTCTTTAGGAGAAATAAGCAAAGAGTGAGTGATGGACAGTTGAGTTCACAGGATGCTCAGCAAGAAAAGGGACCCCAGTCAAGTTTGAGAACCTGAGTTCAGTACCCAGGGCCCACATGGTAGACAGAGAGAACTGATTCCCAAAGGCTCTCCTTACCTCCAGCCACACTCTGAGTCACAACATAGGTATGCACACTCACACGCAAGTATCTCATGAAATAACCGTGCAGCCTAAGACAACGATAGAAAGCAATTTTAAAAAGTTAACATTTATCCATTTTGTATAAAGCTTGGTTTTAGAAAACATGGTGTATTCTGCCCGAGACCCTGTCACTTAATCCACCTGGCCCAGGACCAGCAATTAACCTCCTATTATGATTGCATACTGGCTTGATTTCCATAATTGTTGCACCTGAGGTCTTGGGGCCAGGCAATAACAACCTTTTGATATCATCTACAAAGTTCGTGTTAGAAAGAAATAAACACAGAGAGAGAGAAAGAGAAAGAGAAAAAGAGATCTCATAATGCTTAATGCTTTAAATAAGTTTATGAAATCCTGCTGGGCCATGTTCTTGGCTGTCCTCAGCAACACACAGCCACACACAGCCACACACAGCCTGTGGGGCACACAACTTTGAAAGGCAGGGGGACGGTGGACATTCCCCTGTTTTAGCATCAGCTTTGTCACCTGCTCCCATATCTGAGAAGGGCTCTGAAGTCCAGCTCTTTCTGTGACACTGTAACCAGAGCTACAAAGTTAAAGACAAGAAGCCTAGAATACATTTTTATCAACCTTTCCTGACAGTCATTAAAGCGATAGAAACACTTGAGATCACCCTGCAGACACCCTAGAGGACTTGGGGAGGCAGGGAGGACACAAGTAGCTAGACAGCAAGTGACTTCTTTCCTACACACAACTCCAGAGGAGAAGCAAGGGAAGACACAAGTCAGAATTCAATGCCCCACGTCCTAAAATATTCTTCAGGCTTCAGTAAACCAATGTCAGACGGACACGCTAGGGTAAGCAAGAAAATGCAAGTACACAAGAGGTTGCAATGTACAAGTAGGTAAACTGTATAACAGGCTGGCTAGATGGCTCAGAGAGTAAAGGCACTTGCTGAAAATCTGAGTTCAAACCCCAGGACCAAATAGTGGAAAGAGAGTTGACTCTTTCAAGTTGTCTTCCTACCTAACAGGTGGAGAAGGCATAAGAGGAGGTCTGGTGGGCACCTCTATACTTCAGGCTCATCTGTGAGGAGTACTCATGAGTTTCCTCCCATCAAAAGAATTTATCATCCACATCTAGAGTTATGAAGACCAAAAGAGAACTCTGCCATACAGGACAGGAAATATGCAGAAAGACCTCCAAGGGCAAAGTGAACAGTCTCATTGGGCAGAACCTGATGCTAAACCATGTGGTACTGTGCTCCATATTCCCAAGCGGTGTTGCCTCTCATACAAAGGCTGGATGAGCAGTTGCTGTGACCATATCCTTCAGTCTCTTGCAGCCTGCCTGCTCTTCCTATCCCTATTCCTGCAGGCAGCCCTGGTACCCCAGGAGGCAGTCATAACCCTTTGTGGCACCTGCGTTCCCCTGAAAGATACACCTGGCTTCACTTAAAACAAAAACAAACTGAACTGTCTCTAAACTAGCTGTGAAATAAGCAGCCTCCATATCTACAGCCAGGCAAAGCTCTGCCCTGAAGCTACTTGCTCACTGCACTTGCTGTGACCTCCATGTCCATCCCTTCCTTGGCAGAGAAAGGCTGTCAAGGCACTGAGGCTACAGAGACAGCTGCCTCTCCGTTCTGGGAGCCCGGGGCTTTTTTCACCAGGATGCTGCAACTCTGGCTATTACTAGTAACTCAAACAAGGATCACCAGGCGTGACCAGTGGATCTGAAGGGCAGCTTAGATCCCAGTACAACACTGAGACTCACAATACAGTGCAAGAAACAAGAGGCCACAACTTATTTCTAAGTCTTTTCTGGTTTGAGTCAATTTGTCCTAAGTCACCCTCAGGGAAGGCACTTAAAAAAGATTTTTTTTTTAATCTGAGGGGGGAAATGCTCAAAAGCACAGTGAGGCTGTCTCAAAGAAGACAGAAATAAGGGAGGAACAGGGCTGGCTCTGAGCTTTGGCCCAGGCTCCCCTCCGAGATTGACAGCTGCAGATCCTATTAATGGCCCTCCAGCACCCTTCTTACATTTCACTGATTTAATCCAAGCCACCAGAAAGTTCTAACAAGACCAGCCACTAAATCATAAGGGCAGGGGCTGGGGAGTGGAGGCTGTAGTGTACAGGAGAGTGGCTAAGCAGTAAGTATGGGGTTGCTGGTGTGGCCTCGGGTGACTCTTGGGTCCGTCATGAATCACACGGCTGGCGTATAACATGAGCTCTCACGTTTTAACTCTTGGCACTACTTCATGAACAACTCAATCATTTTTCACTGTAAACTTTCCATTGCTCCATGAAGTCATCCTTCCACATCCATGAAGACTGGCTTCAGGATACCTCAGTACACATACATGCTCAAGTCCCTGAAATAAAAATGTCACAACAGTCTGGCCTAAATTCAGTAGGTTGAAGCATAAATTCCAGACCAGTTTGGACCACATAGCGATTTCCAGTGCAGCCTGGACTATGGTATGGGACTTTGTCTCAGAAAAACAAAAATATGGCCAATGGGTAAAGGCCCTTACCATCAAGCCCAACAACTCAAGTTTGATCCCTTGGACCCACATAGTGGAAAGAGAGAACTGACTCCCAGTGCAGTGAGAGCACACTCTCCGAACTCAGTACTTATCTTACCCTGAGCAAAACAAAACCGGCCTTCCGCCCTCCCCTGGATCAGGCATGGACAGCACCCCAAAGCTTCACTGCATGACCACGGCCTTCCTGCCCACTGCAGCTGCCCTGGCTTCGCTCAGGCCACGGGAACATCCACATTCTCCTGACAAAACCTTGCCTACCTTTAAGGTCCAGCTGCAGAGCCATCGATTCCTGGACTCCGGCACTCTGTTCCTGCCACACTTTAACTACTTAGCTATAATATTAACACGGAGAAATGTGTACAGGCCGCATCTGTTCTCATAGTCTACTGTTCTGAAGACAAGAACAGTTGCTTTTTGTTTACATTTCAGGTAAGGAACACACTGGATTCTAAACAAATGGAGTAACGAGCCATTCTTAAATAGTCATAACACAACTTTAACAAACATGCTTCAGCACGAATCAAGTAATAAGTCACAGCTGACCTCCTGATGGTCTCATTGAGAATTTCTTTCTAGGTGACTCTACACTGTCAGGTTGACAATTAAACTAAATGTCATATTTGTGATAATTAATTAATTAATCTTCAACTGCTAACAAAGTTTAGGATGTGTATTTTTTTTGCCAACTTGCACAAGGTAGAGTCTCAAGAAGAAAGCATGTCAACTGAGAAAATGCCCCATCAGACTGGCCTGTGTCTTGACTGTGTTGTTATCTGATTGATGAATGATGTGAGAGGCCCAGGCCACTGTGGTCAGTGCCATGCCCGGGCAGGGGGTCCTGAAGTGTATAAGAAAGCAAACTGAGCAGGCCAGGAGAGCAACTCACTAAAAAGCACTCCTCCAGGGCCTCCTTCTGCTTCCGTCACTGCCTGAGGTCCTACCTGGCCTATCTCAGTGGACTGTGACCTAAGATATGTAAATCAAATAAGCCCTCTTTTCCCAGGCTACTTTTGGCCACAGTCTTTATCACAGGAACACGAAGCAAACTAAATAAAGGTGTCAAGGTAGTTGCTATTCAACCAATACTCATTTTTCTGGTGCTTTAGATAGGATGAACAAGGGATATTCTTGGCTGTTGCTCACTGTAAGACCCTCACCCAACTTCGTTGTCAAGAAAGATAAAAAGTCAGCCAATTTCTCGTAAATACCATGTCTTAGTTAGGGTTTCCACTGCTGTGAAAAGACACCAGGAGCAAGGTGACTCTTAGAAAGGACACCATTTGGGGAGGAGGGGAAAAAAAAAAAAAAGAAAGGACACCATTTAATTGGGGCTGGCTTACAAGTTCTAAGGTTCAGTCCATTATCATCACAGCAGGAACCAGACAGGCAGATGTGGTGCTGGAGGAGCTGAGAGTTCTACATATTGTTTTGAAGGCAAACAGGAGAAAACTGGTGTCCTCAGGAGGAAGTTCTCTCAAAGCCCATGCCCACAGTGACACACTTCCTCCAACAAGGCCACACCTCCTAATAGTGCCACTCCCTGGGCCAAGTATATACAAACCACCACATACCATTTTTACCAATTCACGTCAGCCAGTCCTGCTCATACCAATACAATGCTTTAGGACACATTCAAAAGGGAGGGTTTTTAACTTAAAAGAGAATTTTGTTTTAGTTTGTTATAACAAAGTTTGCTTAGAGAGAGAAAAGGCCACATCAAATAAAAGCAAGCAAAACACACTTAATATCCAGTCAAATATAATTGAATTTTATAAGCAGTTACAAAAACTCTGGGTCTTTCTGGGCAAGAAATAGGTTCAGAAACCCAAGGATAAATAAAAGGAAGTCTTAACTGCAAAATCATGGGTAATATAGTTGAAACAAATATCAAAAGGCCATAATTTAAGTAAGTGTGGTCTGGCAAGGTGAACTGTGGCTAACGGGATGGAGGGAACACCAACTATGTCGGATCCTCCAACCAGGAGACAGCCCAGACTTCTCAGAGGCCAGAGCATATATGCTTCATTGTCAGTCATACACAGAGTTCAGCAGAGCTAAGGAGATGCAAGCCACACAGCCAAAAGAACTACCATTGGGGGGCGGGGGGGGGAAGGCTGGTGAGATGGCTCAGCGGGTAAGAGCACCCGACTGCTCTTCCAAAGGTGATAAGTTCAAATCCCAGCAACCACATGGTGGCTCACAACCATCCGTAACAAGATCTGGCTCCCTCTTCTGGAGTGTCTGAAGACAGCTACATTGTACTTACATATAATAAATAAAATAAATCTTAAAAAAAAAAAAAAGAACTACCATTGGGTTTGTCCCAGAATGGAGTAAATCTGGTGGGACAGAACAAGAAATGGCAAGTGTAGGAAAGACCCACAGAGGCTCCAAATTAGCATGCTCAGGTCCTGGGCTTTGATCTTTAGCAGAACATCAAGCTCCTGGAATCAATGGGAATGCATAGCATGCTGTATTAGAATGCTCGAAAGAGAGAGACTAGCTGGAAAACTGCCTTACCAAGCCAGGCAGGAAGACTGGCATCTGAGTCCCATTTCAGAGACTGGCTGGCCAAAAAGGCAGGGGTTGACTTGAAAGAAAGTAACCAGCCATATTTTCTTTATGCCCTTCTGCTATCTTCAAATAGGTATACATTTCTAAATACAGCAGGACATACAGCTTCTTTTAGGAAAAAGAATGTACTGCTGATTAGGTTGTGTATATTGGGAAGAAATAACATGTGAGACATAAAAAATTTAACCCTAGGATTTTACTGTGGGTGCTTAGTCCTGTCCCGAGGCTAAATATGATCAAAGGGGCTCGGGCAGCACTGCAGCTTCAAAGCTCTTAAGCTTCACCCACCATCTTCCCACCCATTAGACAATGAATAAGGCCAGGCAGGGATGGCGAGATGGCTCAGCAGATAAAAGAGCTTGCTACCAAGCCTGATGGCCCGACTTCAATCCCAGGGAACCACATAGTGGAAGGAAAGAAACAACACCTGCAAGTTGTATTCTAGGCCAGGATTGAATTATTATTGCTCTGCAGAGGTTTTTGTGCCCCTCCCCACACCCAAAATCTTGGGACAGAACCTAGGGCCTAGGAAGAGCTCTAATACTGAGTTAAATCTCCAACCTCTTCCACAGAGCTCATGGAAACAGTTTCCTAAGAATACCTAAGTTCAACAACGGAATATGTAAACAAAGTGACAGTGAGTCAAGGTGACCCACACCACCTTACCCAAAGTCAATTTAAAATACCTCTGAAATGCTAGCTAGCAATGCATGCAAAACTATCAATTTTCTGCTCTTTAAGACATCAGTTAGATAATGTAATTGTACTGTTTGTCCCAAAGCATTAAGGCTGCTTCTACAGTCACTAGAGTTGAAAACAATTATATTTCTATTAACCTCTATATTAATGCTCTTCTATTAAGTATAACCATTTCTACAAAGGACCTCTCTGTACTATAACCTATGTTATATATGTATGAATATATATTTGTGTTACATATGCATATATATGTACTATAACATATAGCTTATATTCTTATAGCTACAGATGAATCTCTTCTAACCTCAAATTTAAAGGTACAGAGACTTAGCAAATATAAATACAACCCCCTGAGCATGTGTGCCCTATGAATCATCACCATTGTGGCCACAGAACAAGCCAAAAAGCAACAAGGAAGGTTTGCAGAGTACAACGGGGCTCACCAGTGTTGAAGGGGAGGGTGACAAAAAAGATGGTTGGTTGGGGGCAGTTATGCAAGAAAGGACACAAATTTCAGTAGAGCTATACAATGGCTCAGAGGTTAAATGCACTTACTGCTCTAGCAAAGGACTTGGGCTTTGATCCCTGACATCCACATGCAGCTCACAACCATCCATAATTCCAGTTCCAAGGGATCCAGTGCCTTCTTCTGATCTCTAAGGGCACCAGTTAAGCATGTGGTTCAGATATATGCAGGAAAAAACTCATACACACAAAATAAAAATAAATATTTTTTTTTATTGTTAGGAGAAAGGAGATGTTATGGTTTGGATATAAAAGTCTCCATGAGTATACACTTGGGTCGCCACCTGGTGATGCTGGGTGGAGGGTTGTGGAACCTTTAGGAGGTAAGGCCTAACTAGAGAAAGTAGGTTTCTGGGAGCGGGACTTAAACATATGGCCCATCTCTCCTTTCAATCCAACATCCTTCTCCTGCTCCTTCCTGGTCCATCAAAACCTGAGCAAACCACAGCCAGTTCCCGCCACATGGAGCTGCCACCC